>VYZT01032085.1:78259-94808 GCA_013400735.1 Pomatostomus ruficeps | reverse complement strand
TTTTTTTTTTTTTAAATGTGTCAAGGAACAGAAAAATTGTCTGTGAAAGGTACTCCTCTATATGCCTTGCTTCAACCGTGACATATGACACCCCACAGAGACTGATGTTGCTGTTATTTTCTTTATTTTCTTTATGGTATTGATGTGTTTCTAGTAAAAATTAGATTTCATGTTGCTTCTTCCTTGGGTTTCTAAAACTGAAATCACAGGCACGTGTAATAAAGGATTTACTTTTTGTTTGATTCTGTGTCTTTTCATCTTAACTTTTGCTTACCCAAAGTTGCTGGATTGACCACTTAGGCAGTATTCTTCCTGTTCTGATTTGAAGTAATTGGTAGTTGCAGTCTTTATTTAAAAAAAATAGGAAAAAAACAAAATTGAAAGAAACAACCTCGAAGACCTGACTCATGAATCTCTCTTATTCCTTCCCAGAAGTACACTGCCATTGGAATGCTGGGCAAGGCTACTGATACATTAGATGCTACAGGAAAAGTAACTGAAGAAAAGCCTTATGGTAAGCATCAGTGTGTCTGTACATTTGATGTCATTTGGAGACATAGGGGGTCTCTGTCATAGGAAGGCAGAAGAGATGTTTGGGACTCTGAATTGAGTTTAAATGTGAAATTAAACTAAGATTATTTCATCTTCAACTTCAGTGCTCATATAATTCAAACCAGCTTCATGCAATTATGTCCAACGCAAGTGTTCATTTCTGCTGGAAAAAACAACCCAGGCATTAGATTAGGAAGGAGGAAATAGAATTGGGCAGGACTGTGTCATTTTAAATCTTTGACAGGCTGACAAATGACGTGCTGTGTCCAGTAACATTTTCCTCTCTCAGAGTGTAGTCCCAGGGGTGCTCTCTTAGTGAAACCCTTTAAGGCCATTGGAGGAATAAATCTTGGATCTTCCCTCTAGGACACCACTTTACCTACAGACTGCTTAACATTTAATGAGGATGGCATAGACTGCATTCTGCATATGGCTATCTTCCAAATCTCAGTCTTGCTTGCATCTTTAATAAATGAAATTTTCTGACTGACAGAGCACAGTGCAAGGGTTTAAGGCTTCAGAATTCATCCTGACTGGGGCTTTGCCGGGCATCTTAGAAACAGTGTAGAACTAAGAAGGGACACAATAAATGTATTTGTTATTAGTTTTTTCACAACCTTGGGGAAAAAAAATTAAAAAATAATAGGTAACCAGTTGCTTAGCAACTCTACAGGTCTGACATTCTTTGTGGTACCTGGTAATAAGTACATGAAGTAAATAATCTTTTTTTAATGGCATGATGAAAAAGCCTGGATTTCACTTCTCACTCCCAATCTCCTTTCTTTCACAGTTTTTCTTTTCTCACAAAGCAGGCAAGCATGAGTTTCTTGTCCACATTCTAAATAGTATTACTTACTAGGCAATGTTATTCAGAGATATTTATGCTTCAGGATCAAGTTCTAAGTCTCTAAGCTTCTGGAGGACTGAGCATCCCACACGGTGTTAGAGTTGCTGATACTTCATGATGGTTGAATGAAGTAATGATACACTTTCCTGGTATTATCTGTACCTCTCAAAGTGGAATTTTGTGGCTGTGCTGCATGAAGAAGTATTCAGAGATACTTGCTCACATATAAGCTGTGAAATACCATTTCAAATAGATGCAGCTTCCGTCGTTAGTTCTTTAAAAACAAATCAAAATCTGCTTTTAGAAATGCTAGTTTTGCTCTTTCCATTTTGTATTGTTTCCTGCAGACAGAATTTAAAGTGGTTTTGTGTGTGTTTCTCTCCCTGGCAGCTCCTGTTACAGCAGTTCCCACCTCTGCACCACCTCCTCTGTTACGGTGGTTTACCTTTCTGTTAGACTCTGTGCTTGGGGTACTGATTCGGCTTAAAAATACCCCCTTTGTGTGAGTTGCTTGTCATTTTAAACTGAAATCACTTGCATGAACCAGTTCATCATGTCCATGAAGAGCAGCATGGGCATTGCTGGGGCAGTGCAGTTTTGGGTGCAGTTTCCTTTCTCTAAAAGTGGCAGCTGAAAGAAATGCTCGTGACATTTGTCCCAACTGCTTTCCATGTTGGTGCAAATCAGTCAGATGTGATTTCTTCAGAAAGAAAAGAACATGGATACTCCTTTTTTGTTCTCCATGGTACCTACATGTTTTGTATTTCTCATCTTTTCCAGTGTCTTCTCCAAAGCAGCTTGGTTTTCTGCAGGATGCTCTCTTTGGCCCACCATCCCTAATTTCTAACCCTAATAGGTACTCCAAGAAATGGCAAACCAGATGTTTGAGCCAAATTTCAGTTTTCTTTTGACACCTCCAAGGATCCTTGGAGAAGCAGAGCATCTGCAAGGGAATAGAAATCCTGCAGTGCCAGCATCATCCAGGACTGGGCCTTAGTGCAGAGAAGGGGCACTGGACCAGATGTATGAAACTCTCCTTGAATGACTTCATTGCAAAGTAAGAGGAAAGTGCCTGCAGAAAGTTGCCTGCTATATTGACTCTAAGAGTGTTACATTTTAGTCCTCCAAGTGTCCCCAGACAGCAGCTTAGGGAGCAAAGTGTACAGTTAGTCACAGTGACAGGATGTACTGAAGAGAGCTCCTTGCTTTTAACCCCTTCTGAACTTCTCATGGCTTTTTGTTTCTTACCAGACAACAAGTTTGCATTTCCACATGAAATGAGGTTATGGTTTCATGCTGCTGCCAGGCTGTCAGATGCTGACTTTGGAAGCAAGTAGCATTTAGTATTCCTCTGATGCTTTTTTGAGCACATTAATGTTAGTAACCCTTTTTTAATATTTGTAACTGTGTACAGGAATGTACATTCTGAAACCCACTTCCTCCCAGCTGCCTACAGGCTATATCCAGACATGGAGAACAAAATTAATGAGGCTTTTCTCAGGTCTCTGATGATTATGCTGAAATATATGTTTAATAGAGCTACCTGAATAATTTGGAAAGTGTAGTCCTTTCAGGATTGTGCTTGTCTGTTTTCAAATAATTTGTGCTGGGCCAGCCTGAATTGAGGTCATCTACTGAACTTCTGTTACACTGTCATGAATAATGCTTGTGTTCTCTTTTGGAGCAGTTTGTTAACAAGCACAGGGCAGAATCACCCTTCAGTGGAGGCTTTTTGAGGTTATGACACAATTGGCACCTTTTGGTTTGGTCACTTTATTTTCCTTCCTTTGTAGGAGGAAATTCAGTCAATAGTCACCAGTGTCCAGAAGCACACTAGATCTTAGCAAACTCATCTGTAAATATTTACTCTGATAACGCACCACACAACTCTTGTTTGTTAATGGCTTAACGCGTCATTCTTCACATGGGAATTTTTTTTTCTCCTAAGAGAGGTTGCCTATGTCAGGAGTGACTTCCTCAGAGGCCATATGTAGCGTGTTGTGATACCTTGCTAAATAGAAACAAGATTGAAATAACCATGTAAGAAACACTTCTGAAGATTCAGAGTTACTATACAATTGATTTTGTTGTTCCCAGCCCATATTCTGATGTAAATTGGTCTCTCTCAGCATCTCTGACGAAGTTTTGTGCCTTGTAACCTTGCTGTTAATAACACATCTTGGGACAGCTGCTTGGGCCTAGGGACAGCACCTGCTCTGGAGGCTGCAATGTGCTTTGCACAGGACCATCTCCCAGAGCTGCTGTGGAAAGAAACCTCATCTTTTTTCCTTACAGGATGAAGTACATCTGGTTTTTAAGTTTGCAAGTAAACGTCTGTTTCAAAATACAATGACGGCTCAATAAATAAATTTTGTTGGTTTATGTTCCAGAATGCTGTTGATTTAGCAGGGATGACACTAATTAAATATAACTTACGAGAAACAGGGCTAGTCAAACCCTAGACAGTAGAAATGCACTGAAGTGCGTTGTGATTACAGATCTTCTGTTTGCACTCTCTAAACAAATTAAGGATGAATGTCATCTCTGTTGAGTAGAGCTTCAGAGGACCAGTGCAATCAGCTACTTAGGTTATAGCTGTCCAATAAAAGTGGGACAGATGTGTATGTGTACTCTTAAAAGAAAGTACATTGCCTAAACCAGCTGTCTGTCTTTTACAGAATTTTGTTAGTAAAATTGCCTTACTTAATATATAACTGTACCCCAGAGTACATTTGCAGGTTAGTTGTTTGACAGGGAAATTTGATGTGTTGTTTCAAATCCAGTCTTTTTCCACACCAGTGGTTTTGTTCTCTAATCATCTGTTGTATTTTTCCCTGCAGTTAAGTTCTCTTAGAGAGAAGTTCCCAGGGTTAGATGAGTATTTTATTCTTTTTGGTGCTTTTTAAAAGAATAAGAATATTCCAAATGTTGTAGATTTTGTATAGTTTCCAAGAAAGATGAATTTGCAGCCTCAAGAGAGGGAAATGCAAAAAAAAAAAGTTTGGGAGGATTTCTGCCCTTCTGAAAGTATGCAGACTGTCCTGATCACCTTGGACAGTTTGTTCTGCTCCTTTTGTGATAATTCACATTCCTGCCTACAATCTGTTTTTTATCTCTTTTCTTTGGTGTTTCTCACCCCATCTAAATTCAGAAGAGAGGGAACTCTAACTTGCATCTGTTTGCAGAATGTGATTGATGCCATTAGTGCTGTGGGAATAATCAATACTAACATATACTGCCTGTTTTCTCTCCACAGACCAGGTAACAAAAGGAGATCTTGAAAATGTGCTACAAAAGTTCACAGGAGACATCATGCAAGTTCCTCCACTGTAAGTTCCATGATATTCACTCTTGACAGTTGTGTTCGGCTGTCAGGACTTGCCAACAGAAGTCCCTTCTCTCAGAACTGTTAAGACACATTTTGACAAGAGGATAGAGGCCAGGCAGTCAGGAGTTCAACATTTGCAGGTCATGCCTGTTTGAAGATCAGCACAAAGGGTGACCTGGAGTCTGTGGGTGTTTTGAGTCAATGCAAAGTAGCAAAAGCCTTAAACAGCTTTGCAGGGCTGTCTTCTGTCCTGTCTTCCAGTCTTACTGACATCTCTGTGGAAGTGCCTTAAATGACTTTGAATTAGTTTTCTGAAAACTTAGAGTATGAATGAGTGATTTGTGACTGAGCTTCTGTGGCTTAGCAAATTTCTTCTGGTCAGGTGAGCCATAGTAGCTGGCAGTGTGCATGACTTAGCTTGTGACAGATGGCTTTTACGGTGATTTGAGCTAACCTGCTTTCCTCTGCATTTGCCATGTGTCACTTGCTGTGGTTCCAGTGTGAGCCCTGTAAGGTCAGTAATGCCCCACGTGCTCTGCTGCACGTGATCTGTTTCCAATTGCACTCTCCTATTGTGAGCAAGATCTTTTTGGATTTTTCTATGGTCATCTTTCTGTTCTGACCAAAGTTGGGGCTTCAGATAAAGTTCCATGTAATCAGTGAAATCAGATTCGTTGGTTCTGTAGTGGTTCCCTAAACATCCTAGAATTGGCACTGCTGTGCAGGAACGACCCTGGTGTGAGACAGGGAAAGGTGCAGTGTAGAATTACAGGGGTTGCCTGAGTGGCTCCCACTGCTCAGCTCAACATAACACTGAAACAGAGGATGCCCTGCAGACTTCTGAGACACAGGATGTTAGAGGCAGCTGCGAGTGTTGTAACCCTTTTAAAAACCCTTTTATTTCATAAACTGCAAAGTGAGTGATGAAATGCTTTTAAATCTGTACAGCAAGGGAGAAGTACAGGACCATCTCTTGTTTTTCAGTTTATGTAGCTACTGGTAAGTGGGATGGTTCTGTGTCCAAGAGATTTCAGCAGCACTTGCTGGGTTTTTGTGGTTTTTTGTGAGTACTTAGAGAGAAATGTGTGCTACTCTCATACAGTATTACTAGGATCTGGAGAATGGGAAACCTGTTCTGTTACAACCGTATGACATGCATTTTCATGCTCTGTCTGATCAGCTATTCTGCTTTGAAGAAGGATGGAGAAAGGCTTTCAACTCTGATGAAGAGAGGGGAAGCAGTGGAAGCAAAGCCTGCTCGGCCAGTAAGAGTGTACAGCCTTTCTCTGCAGCAGTTCCAGCCACCCCTGTTCACGCTGGGTAAAGGTCAAAGATTATTACATAAAGCAGTGCTCCCAGGTTGTTAATATTTATTTACACTCAGAATGGGACTAAGGGAGTGAAATGGGTTTCATTTCACTCAGCTACTTATTTTGGTGTGAGCCCATGTGCAGAGACTTTCTCTTTGCATTAAAAGCACCGTATTTTGGTTTTAAGTTAAGCTGATTACATCTAATCTCTCAGTGAGGGAAAACTCTGAGAGACTGGTCAGGGGATTATTTGCATCTGTCCATGATTTTGCAACCTCCAGCTCGTTCCTCTCACAGGTCTGTGTACTTCACTTTGCCCATTCTTTTGCACAGATGCCCAGACCTGCTGGCATCTCTCCCAGGACCAGTTTCAGTTACTGTCAGACCCCTTTCTTGTTGAGGAGGCAAGATCTTATCCTTCCTTCTGTCATTCATCAAGAAACCTGGGCAGTACATTAAGAAGCATATTAATAAATAAACCAAAAAGACTGCTGTAAATGTTTAATGCTACTATAATGTCAAGAGGATGCCTTGCATTGATCTGTGTGCCCAGCTGACCCCCAGTCCTGCGATGGGCCAGATGTTTTATGGTGAGCAGGTATGAGTGACAGAACCCAGTGCTGTGTGGCTTCAGCCCTTACCCTTATGGCTGGGTGGCAAGTAGCTGATCACTGGCAGAGAGGGAAGGGAGAGAGCAGAGAAAGTTAAAGGTGAATATTAAAATTTTATTGGAGCTGCCTGTCTGCAGTATCTGAAAAGCACCGATAGTCAGTTTAGGCTGTACTTGAAATAACTTGTTTTCATCATTAGAAATGTGAATCAACCTGAAATGCTTAAAGTGAACAGGAGCGAAGCATTTCTTAACATACCATAGCAGGTACTTAAATTCTGGTGAGTTAGTACAGTTGCCATTTTATTGGCTTTCCCTCCTGTCTAGCTTAGCAATCTCACCCTCACATATGTTACAGGATGAATAATTGATGTTGCATCCTATAAATATTTTATCACTGGGTTGTTTGCTTAGCGCATTCTTACATTTATGTGGGGGCATGGCTTCTCTGTAAAGTAGATTTCACGTGGCACTGGCAGTTTACCATGTCACTTTTAACATTCCAGATGTTGAATGTGGTGGTGGCTTTTATGTCAGGAGCCTGGTCAATGACATTGGCAAAGGTAGGCATGAAAAAACCCCATGACAATTTAAGGAATGAGTGTGTGTGTTTATGGAAAAATTTTGTCATTCTGTATATCTCGAGTTACTAGACCTGTGTGTTATTTTGCAGAATGGTAGTGCTCTCACTTGTTTTTATGTACTCAGGTAATTTCCTTAGGGGCATGGGGGAATGATGGCTAAATAATTGCCAGAGGACCTTGGGGGCCAAGTGATAAAAATGGAGCAAGCAATAGCACTGAGCAAGATAATGCAAGGCAAGGGGGAGACTTTTTTTCCCCCCTCTTTCATGTGTTAAAGCTAACTCAGATTAAGGATAAGAAGAAGAAAGATACTGTCTTTTTAAACATTATTCATCACATTTTGAAAACAGATTGCACAGAACATTACCATGCACATAATAAACCCTATCTGCTGGGAAGACTTCCACACTGGTGATGATTTTTCTAGTGTTTTCTTTCTCCTTTGCCCGAACTGTGAATAGTTTTGCTTTCCCACAGGGTTATTTGTCTTGTGCTCTGTATCTATCAAACTGCATGATGGAGAATAGATAATCCATTTCAAACTTTTTTTTTTTTTTAAATGATACATTTGCAGGAAGGGAAGTAATGTGGGATAACCCTATGAATTTCAATGTTGTTATTTGTGCTTAGGCAAGTTGAAGTTTCTGTTATTGCCTTCTGAGCACACTGGCTTATGTTTAGCCCTTTAATGACAAACTGAGATAAAAGTCTGTCCACGGCTGGCTTCTTTTCAAAAATTGAAAACGAAATAAAAATCTTCCTGCATCAGAAAGGATGGGAGAGAATATTTTAGTGTACCTGTGTGCATACAAGTCAGCTCTAGTTGCTGTTTTGTAGCTTCTTGATATGTAATTATGTCCTGCTGCTATTTATTTAACATAGGAGAGCATTTGTATCTATTTTTTATTTTTCCTTATCTTAGTTTCTATTATCCTGATAAGTAGCACAGGATAAAAATGTTCAAAATTCCTCTTGAAGGCAAGAAGTGCTAAGGCCTCAAAATGTGTGGGAAAATAGTTCACGGTCACTTGAGAATGCAGAATGTTCTGCTTTCATCTTAAGACATTATTTCCTCACTTTTCATTCTGATCTAAATCTGGGGAAATTCTTGACAGCTTTCTGTCAGATTCTGAACTCTTGACTATATTGGACAGCTATTGAAATCAAAGGACTTCTTTGGGTCAAATCTAAGAAGGTATAAACGAGTGATAAATCTTCCTGACCTTCCTTGTCAAACAAAGCAGAATAATGGAGAAGGCTACATATAAAAATACATTTTAAGCGAGCTGGAAGTGGTTGCACTTTTAAAGTTTTTCCATGTACTTTGTCCAGTGCCTCTCTCCTCCTTTGCTGCAGAGCTGTCCACGTGTGCCACCATGCAGGAGCTGACCCGCACCAAGCAGGGCCCGTTCACGCTGGAGGAGCACGCCCTGCACGAGGACAGGTGGACAATCGATGAAATTGCTCGCTCCTTGGAGCACTGCACAGCCCTGCTCCCGCGAGAGCCATCCCGGAAAAGATTGAAGGCAGAGCATCCTGGTGGAGCTGCTGTGATCTGTGAGGATAAGTGATCAGCTGGGTCAAGTCAAAAGACTGAATGATTGAGATGTTTTGAGATTGGATTGGGATTGTCTCGTCTCCTGTGTAAATCTACACGTCTGTTCCAGGAAGGTGACAAACTGCAGCGCAAGAGAAATGGTTCTTTTGTTTTCTGGGGTTAGGATGTGCACTGAAAATACCCAGTGCTGACTGTTTCCTGATGGTTTCTCTTCCTTCTTGCACACTGCAATTGATGCCAAATTTTTATAAACTTTTAAAGAACTTTCAGGGTGCAAATGGCTGCTGTTGCAAATACATCAATAAAGAAATTATATACAATAATGTCTGATAAATGTGCTCCAAGAATTTTTTCTTTTTCTTTGCAGCTGGTAATCAAATTCTGAAATACCATGATGACAAGTCTGTCATAGCTTGAAAGACAGGAATGTGGTGTGGCAGTTTGCTTTCTTGAAATCCATTTCAGGATATATCCATTTTACCGTCGTTTTTCCTATGCAGATTGTTTTTCCAGTCAGATGTTGCTAGAATGCAGTATATGAAGTCTGAGATATCAGCCTAAGGGAATAGTTTTAAGTCTAAACAATCCCTGAAGATAACTGGTCTGTGTCTGCACTTTACAAAAAGGTGTTACATGAAGTGGTGATTCCAAACCTAATGTCAGTCTAAGAAATTAAATAAATACCCTGACATTTCTCATTGCAGAATACTTTCCCAGACATCTATGGGATTTACTTTTGTTTTCTATACAATAAGAAACTGAATTCTATGCAAGATTAATGAAGGTTTTGTTCAGAGGGAAGATAGACTTTGTTTTATTGTTCAGTAAACAGTTTTCTTCCTTTGTATATTCTTATAAAGGAAATGTTGAAAATAGCACAAGCAAATTGAAATGTTAGAGCACTATAGCAGCAGTATATTTAAAGTACAATGTGGATGAAGGAACTGACACAAGAAATTTTGATTTCAGGGATGGGAGAAAGGCTTGTGTCCAGTGAGGTAACAGTGGGAGATTTTTGTTTCTTTTTGGGGTGGGTTTTCTGGTACTTCGGGTAGAAATGGAGAAGAAAGAGATTATTTCCTAAAGAAATCAAATAAAGCAGAAAATTTCATTTTCCAGTATACTTATCTTGAATGATCAAAGATTTTAATTGAAACACAGCTTCTCATATTGTCCAAATCTGTATTTTCCCAACAACCTAATTCATGTTATCCCAGTGGTTTTCCAGATTAAGTTCTCATTTTATTTATCTTTCTGACTTTTTAAAAATAGCACAGTAGATATAATTCTATTAGTCTGTTGCTTTCATCTTCAGGGATTTGTTTCTTTAAAAATCAGTGCAATTGAGAAATCTCTCTGTTAATATGGTACATTTGGATACAGTGTTGTAAACGTCTAACACATTCATAATCTCATCTGTTTGTTTAATGCTCACCAAGCCTTTCTTGCTATTCCATTTCAGAGCCCCTGATATTTTTAATTTCAAAAGGAGAATTCTATTTTCATCAGCTTTTTGGTTAGCTTGCAACTGGTCTGTTGTAATTACTGCTAACAGATCTGTGATCCTGCGACGACAGGATCTGTTCCATAGTTTAGTCACTGGAGAGGAATGAAATGGCAATTAAAAAAAGCATCTTGTGGACATCAACAAGTTCTGGTTTAGGCTGTGAGTCCTGATGCATATGGAATGCACAGGGAGAGATGGAATGCAGTTGTTCCTGTTCCGGTTGGAAAAGACCTTTAAGACCATCAGGCCTGGTCATCATCCCAGCAGTGCCCAGTCCACCACTACACCAGCTTCTAGGCCTTTTTTCCTGGAATTCTCACCTTCTCCAGGGCATCAGAAATAAAGGTGGAATTTCTTTATCTCAAATTAATGACAAACTTCGTTCCACATACCTCCTGTAGTTCAATACAAATTATTTCTCCTAGCAGCTGGGTAGCAGGTGTGTTTGGCTGGAGTTGTGGGTGGCTGGGCAAACGCATGGCAGGCAGCGGGAAGTGTTCCTGGAAAACACAGTGTGGAGAGTGCAATAAAGCCATGAAAACATTATGCAGTGAGCACTGATGAGTGTCACCCCCATTCCATTCGTAAACACTTGAGCTATCTTTTCAAACATTCCAACTCCTCTGGCTACTTCGCAGTGTTTTTCCTCTGTGCTGGGCCTCCCTTGTATGCTTTTTCGTAAGTTCCCCCGGGCTTTAATGGTTCTCTGCAACCTGAGCTGTTAGTCCCAGTGAACAGTACCTGGGAAGCCGCTGGAAAGTTCAGGAACAGCCTTTTTAGATATGTTTTAATAAGTGTTTAACCCCGTAATTTGAAACTACCCAGACCTGGAAGTAAGTGTTGTGTTCCCATGGGAACTTAGGGAAATACTCATTTTAACTTCATTATTCATATTAACATGCTAATCGCAGAGATACCAGACTTCAGAATTGGGCTATATTCACAGAAAAATGTATTTTTGTTAAAAGAAAATATCCCATGATCCTGGATCTTGGTTACTGACAGTCATGTTATCTCAACATTAGAGAGGAAGAGTGTGCATACAGTATTTCTGAGGCTACTGGAAGAGTTAGTACTCAGATCCCAGCTGAAGCAAATGGTATTTAATAGGAATTTTATGGTACTCTGGCCAGAAAATGTGCGTATCTGTGATTTACCACTTAAAATATGCCCGTGACACGGAGAGATTTGTCTCCTTTTAATGAGCGTTGTTCGTGGGGAACGTCCTGATGCAAAAGCGTGTCCTGCCGTTTGAGCTGAGCATTGTCTGTCTTCAATGTGGACTTGCTGCCTTTAGTCCATGTGGTGCCAGAGCCTGCCCCGAGTGCTCCAGTGCTGCTGCTGCTTCACTGAGTCTGACAAGGGCTTCAGAATTTGTCTCCCTTTAATCTCTCTGCCTGCCTGCCTGTCTTTCTTCCTCATTTAAATGGTAGTTTTCACTTCATAATATATTTCTGCTGCCAGCAGAATAAAACTTTGAGTTAACTCCCCCAATTTTGGGATACCTTTTTTTTTTTTTTTTTTAATAGATGGTGAATTTGCTGCTCTGGGCATTAATGGCTCTCTGACTCTAATGAGTAGGGTCATGCTGTTTGCTTGGCAGAGTCAAGGAGGGAGTTTGCAGTGTTGTTAATTTTATTAAAAAGGCCTTACAGAAGCAAAGTGAGAGCTTGTGAGTGTGAGGGTGTGACTGCAATATACAGCCAGAGGGAAGTCACAGAGACAGTGAATGGATTCAGCCGGCCTGGGCAAAATTACTGTCTCTATTAAAAAGCAGTCATTGTTTCTAATAGCCAGGGGTTTAATTCTGCTCTTTGTGAGACCTGATTAAGTAAATCGCCCATAGTTAGAGGCATGTGAAGCAAGCAGATTTATCATGGGGATGCTTATGTCTGCTTGGGGTGAGGAGCTGCCACATCTCTTACTGTCTCTGCCATCAGCTGCTAAGATCATACAGATGTAAACAGGCAAAGCAAGAAGTTGGTAATTGGGAGTGGGTGGTTGCAGTGCTCAAGAGAAAAAGGACTATTTTGCAAGAAAAACGCATATTTTTTTTCAGGTTCTCTTTTTGGGGAACAAACAGGTTCTCTCTTTGTTGGAGACAATGCCATGGTTCAGAGAAAGTCTTAGCATGGCTGCCTGAGAAACATCTCATGTTTTTGTTATGGGTGTGAATGTCTGGGACTTTAATCCTTGTCCCTCCTCACCTTTAGCTCAAAGTGGGTTAAATCAAAGCTGCAGCCTCTCCCCAGCTTCTCCGTGTCACATTGCTCCGTGTGTTGTGGATGCTGGAGCAATCCTCTGCTCAAACTCTGGGCTCTAAGGGGGGTTGTGGGGCTTGCCCCAGAAGTTAACAGGAACAGAATGAGGAGGACAAAAAATGAGGCAATTGAAATTGCAGTATAAACACAAAATAGCCGCCTTTCTACCAGACATACTCATTTTAGGCTACAGCTCTCTGTCTGGCCTTTCCGCTCTGCATCCCATTACCTTATCTACTGCCTGAGACAGCTCATCCTAAAACTTTTCTTATCCTGTCTTTTGAATTCCTTTCTGGGGGCATGTGAGCCTTGGGGTAGTGTGAAGCAAAGAGGCTGTTTGTTTTCTGGGGGACGGGAAAGCTGGTGGCAAAGCAGAACTGTAAAGGATGAGGTGTGTCTGGGCCCTTTCTTACCATGAGCCTTTTGTAAGAAAGACGTGGTTCTGAATGCTTTAGTGCCATTTCCCTGGGACATGGGATTATTTTAGATATTTCAGAATTAAGGACTTCAAAGTCAAATCTGCAGCTGAGTGCATGCATTAGAAACAAAATGCATCATTTCACAGATGTCACGCTACTTTTAGTGGCTTCAGAACATGATTTTACAGCTTAAAAGGAGGGGGTAGAAAAGGAATGGGAAAAGGTAAATGCATATTTCAGTTCTTATATTTTTAAAGTAGATGAACTCATTTTTGGTAATTATGTAAGAAAAGACATCAAGTGTTCCAATGGAGGAAAGGTAAAGAGGAGGAACACAATTTTTACTGCCTTTTCTGTTTCTTTTAGCACATAGAACAATTAGCTTAAATATGCCATTTCAAAGCTTAAGAAGCTTTTATGTGGAAATGCTTGGGAGATTGTTACTGTGTGCTGATGTGAAAAAAGGCATTTATTTTCATTTCAGCAGTTGAAAAGATAGTTTTCTGTGATGCCCTTCAAAAGGCAGTGTTTTGTTTTGCTTATACTGAATTGCAGTAAATCCTTAGCATAACTTAGTGGTGTGTTCGTAGTAAATCATTTCCCACAGCTGGCTGTCCTAGAGATCAACAAAACTGTTCCAAGTTCTGCAGGTACAGAGGAGGCATTCCCAGTGGAAGTGGAACACTGTGTACAAACACTAAATGTATTTAGAAAAGAGGACCAATTCTCAGTAATCTTTGCTATGCAGGTTGCTCCTTTGGTAAAATATTACCCAGGCCGCCTTAAACCTCGCTGCTGCTTTGTGCATTGCTTTGTGTACAGATTCTTACTTTATACTCCTCATTTGACAAAGGGCACTGGCAGACTCTTGGTTTCATGTCCAGGTGATTAATTTCTCCCAGCTGCTGCATACACAGAGACATTCCTGCTTTACCCTCTTCATTTTGTGGTTATGATGTCCAAGGACGGTGCGGCACCGGCAGAAGGAGCATTGTGTTCACCTCCTCTGTCCCATCCTGGGCTGGTGGGTAACATGTTGGTGCAAATAAAGCAGATTGGTGGGAGAAGACCCTGTGTCTCATCCTGTTATCCTGATAACCTCCAGCAGAAGATCGAGAGAGCTACAGGGGACAACAATTTCCCAGTAATCCTCCCTCCCAGTAAGAATCAGTGAGAAATGGCAGCGAGGTCTATGAGTACAGAGCTAACTTAAAGCATGTGATTATTTCTTTTGACCTCACTGAGAGGACTCCTGTCCTGTTTTATTAAATTATGTAAGTTATTACTCATTGAATTAAGGCCTTGTGTGTTTCATTTTCACCTATCATGTTTTTCTTTTTTTTTTTTCCCATTTTAGTAATGTGAACTGATGGTTTGAAAAATTGTATTGCTTCTTACAGGAGAAAAGAGAAACTGAAATAAATATTAATGGTGTGGCACAACACTTAGAGTTGTTCCATGTCTAATGAATATGTAATAGTTCTATTTTCTACTTAAACACACAAAAATTGTCAGAATAGAATTAGTGTTATTTTTTTAAAAAGTATGTTTATCTAGGAAATTAATTTCTCTAGGGAGCACTATTAAAGGCTGTGCAGAATGGAAAAACCTCTTTGAGTGTGTTGGTGATCTGTTTCTAGAGTTAGGAACATTTTTATTGAATTGTGTCCCATATCCCTGCACCAGATTTGTCTGTTTTTCTTTGCTGTACCGTAGCTGTTAATTGCTGGAAAGAGCACAGTCATAGAATCCAAGCTGCTGTTCAGCCATCCCATTCCATCACTGGAAACAGGGAGTGCTCATCCCCACTTTGCTCCCCTGCCTTAACAAATCCACGTTGGTCCTTCAGAGTTTTACAGATTCGACCCAGAAAAAAGCCATTGTGCCACAGAGACCGCAATTATTGGGATTGCAGGAGATGAAATTTTCTAGAAGCAGAGGATGTTTCATGGGTGCAGAAAAAGAAAACTCAGCAGGATTCCCTGTCCCATGGATCTGCGTTTTGATCCTGAACACACCATGCCAGAGAGACTTTCCAAGGAAATTCATCTCCTAGAAGAGCATCCAGCTGTTGGATCACAGGACTAAAGCTCCCACCGTTTCTCTGTGGGATTATCAAAGGAATGGGGTGAACTCTGCCTCTCCTTTGCTAAAGGAGCTCACTGACTCTGTTTGGCTCTCACATTCCGAGGCTGTTTTTCCAGCCCTTTGGTCAGCTCTTGAAATGCCTGCAGTTTTCTGTGACTTTATACACA
This sequence comes from Pomatostomus ruficeps, assembly GCA_013400735.1. Lineage (NCBI taxonomy): Eukaryota > Metazoa > Chordata > Aves > Passeriformes > Timaliidae > Pomatostomus > Pomatostomus ruficeps. Next base: position 79,577 of record VYZT01032085.1, on the reverse strand, counting down.
CCAGATGTGATTCAGAGTGCATCTCTGACACTCCATTTTTTAAGTTTTCACTTGTTTAGTTTAGGAAAAATATAAAAGGGAATGCCTGGCAGCTTCTCTGTTTCATGCACAGACTTCCTGCTTTGTGCCTGTTGTAGTGTCAGGTAAACCTGGCAGTAGGAGAGGGCGTCCCATGAATCTCTCCCTGTGTAAGAAAAACACACCTTTCTCCCATCACTTCTGGAACTTGTGCATGCTTGGGAGTTTTTTTTCAGAGTTGAACAGCTTTTCCCGAGTCCTTCTCCTTGGTACCCAGGAATCGTTTATCTCTCACTGCAACAATGCGCTGGTTTCGTAACTGGCCCCAGGCTATAAAGCAAAGTTACAGTCTGGGGATGCTGCTGACTGTGCTCTGGAAGAGAGAAAAAAAATTGGCCAGGAGCAAGTAATTGTTGAGTGGCAGAAACACCTGAGAGTTCTTGGTAAATCAAGAAAAATGGCTGGTGTCTGAAAACACCGGTGTGGTACAAGGCTGCAAAGAAATGGGCTTCGTCTTTCTGAGGTTTTTATAGCATTTGGCTTTGTTCTTTCTCAGCAATGTAGGAGCCCTCTCAGAAAAGTGGGATTATTGGTATCCAGTCAAACACTGTTGCAGGTTTTGGGAAGCTCAGTTGATGCAGCATTTGTTTATTGTCTGGCAGACGTTTATGCATATGTAAATTCTTCAGTTAAAAGGCAATAGGTAAAACGCAATAGTCAGCAAAACTGAAATTCAGACTGACTTTCCAGAGAATTCCGGTGCACTTCCCAAGGAGCAGCTCTGGAGGAGTGAGGGGGGCCCTGAGGCTCCACTCCATGGGGTGCAGAGTCATTGCTCACGAAGGTACAGACATTTTAAGGGAAGGGGGCAGCTGGGAAGACAAAGAAACCTTCAGCCTCCATGTTAGTGTATTTTATCCTTCAGTGAGAAAAATGTCTTTCAGTGTTTGTTTGGAGGTAAGGTCAACCCAGTGACTCTTCTATTATATATAACCCAAGCCACAGGCTTCATCTTCCATTCTGGAGATTTATTTGACCCAGAGAGATCACTGAGGAGCTGCAGCCAAGGGAAGAAAACAATTCATTCCTCAAAACTGATGAAATACCAGATGTGTACCCACAATGGAAGAAATTTTAGGCTATGGTTACCTGAATTCATTTGCATAAAGGAATAAGAAACTTTCTCTTGTGTCAGCTTATTTCATTTTCCGGGATGTTCTCTCATTATGAGGGATTTCTTTAATTACTGCAATAATTAAAATTTATAATATATAATATTACATATAATTATAATATATAA
>VYZT01032085.1:0-78222 GCA_013400735.1 Pomatostomus ruficeps | reverse complement strand
AATATATAATTATAATTTATAATAACCCCATTGCTGTGCGCATCTCAGTGTATGACTGCAGAGAGAGACCTGCTTCTTGCCCCTAAAATCTACTGTCTATACTGACTCCAGGGTAAGCTGAGGAACGGAAAGGTGAGTACAGAGAGCTTCAACCAAGCACAGCTGATCTCGTTATTTTAATGAATATGAAAATCTTTAAAAAGAAAGTATCAAGAATGATTCAAAAGAGGAAAAATATTTGTATTTTGAAATATTTTCTTTGGAAAATAAACTTGTCAGTAATCTCTCAGGGTTAGCAGGGAACTTTTCCAAAGCAGGGATTAATGTCTGTTTGGAGAGGAGGGTTCTTAGGCAAGCTGTTGAATATTCTGGTCAGTGGGTTCAATGAGCTGCTCGGGCCTGGCTGCCAGCTCAGGGGCTGCTCCTCGCAGGGTCCTGCTCAGTCAATAGGATTTAATTTGAGCTTGTGTTTCTGTCATGCCAACTTGGTCAGTTTGTTGGCTGCTCTGTCAAAGTTACAGCCTGGTGCATCAAAGCCTGAAAGCTGCCACACAGCTGGCTGAGCCCAAGTGATCAAAATTAACTCTGTAGGCAAGATGCATCGTATCAAGGAGCACAAGGTGGAGCAGGCAGCAGGTATGCAGGGAAAAAATGTGAGAAGAATGAATTTTTTTTTTTTTGCTTTAAAAACCTATTTTATTAGAATTTGTTTGGGGTTGGTTTGCTCAAACTTACACCAGTCTATGTAGCCTATTGCGGGCTGAAGGTAGAATGAAAAGAAGCTGCAAATTCATGGAAATTCTCCAGGTCAGGACTGTTATTGCTAATTGCAGAACTGTCAGTGTCATATGGCTGTGTCATGTAAAGGCACTTTTGAGTTTACTTAATACTTCCCTGCTTGTCTTGCACAGCTGAAAGTTCTTCACCTGCCCAGTGATGCTTCACAGAGGATGAGTCCAGGACATGTGGGTATTATTATGCTTTAATTCATAAGCACATGGTAGACTCAGGACTGTTGACTCGTGGTCACAAGGGTGTCGAACAGGGCTTTAAGGCAATTATTGAGGATTTTAGTTCACTTAGAATAGGATCTGGCTTGTGAATGAGGCAGCATTAATGTGAAACGTTAGAGATCCTTCCCAGACAGTGTGTGTATCACAGCAGATGAGGTTTTACCTCTCCATATGTTTCCCAGTTTAAATAGGAAGCCAGACAAATCGTGAGGAGAGGAAATAAACATCCGTGTTTATGGATGTGAACTCTTAACAGCAATTAAGATCAACAGCTCTCTTAGTCAAACTGAGATTAGCAGTTACCTGGATCATGGCTTGTTCCACCAAACTGAAATTCTGCTTGCCATATAATTTAGGATTCACATATATACAGTTATTGGAAATACAAACTGATACCTTAGGGCAGGAATTTTAAAAATGTATAAAATGAATAAAACTATTTTTTAAAATTTTAGGGAGTAGTTTTATGTGCCTTAAAGCCTCCAGCTTGCATGTGATAAAGCCAAATTTGATCAAAACAACACATGCAACCTGCTGTGCTCCCCTCGCCCCTTAACTAAGGGTAAAATATCTGCTTGTCCCTTGTAATTAGCTCAGCCTTAACCAGTTCTGCTCAAAATTGTCTGTGTAATGCCCAAATATTTCCTTTGACTTTACTGACATTATTCCAGATTTATATTTGTGTGATGTAGAGCAGAAATCTGCCCTGGAGAATGTGGAACCCCAAAGGCATTCACAAAAAGCCATTTTTTAATAATGATACAAAAAGAAGATGTTACAGTTGAATGTCATTTGTCATTGTCTCCCATTTGCTTGTACCTAGTTATAAAGGAGGAACGCAGGAAAGCTCCCCCATTAGCTGCTGGTTCAGACCTAGTTCAAACAGAAAGCCCAGCGCCCCCAGGAATCTCTTTTGAGCAGTGGGCTGATCTCTGCGGGTCGCTGTTTGGAGCCGCTTAAATCAGCCTGTCCTTTGGCTTTGCTGGGTGCCAGAAGCTGTTATCTGCAGTCCTGTTTAACTGGAAACTCGAAAATGCAGTCGGGGATGTTGTGTTCAAAGCACAGGGCTTTCTGGGAAGGGTTTTGCACTTTAACAAGTCATCTTCTGATGTGGTGAACAATGACCTCTGTCCTGTTCTGGGTAAACGTAAAGCTAACAGGGAAGGCTCTGGCATTCTTTAAATGTCCCAGCTAAATATCCTTTTATATTTCCGAGGTCAAAAATGCAGATGACATTTCAAAGTCTGGGGTTTATTATTTTCTTTATTCTCTAAGTAATTCCTTTTTCTCTGCACTACTAAAGGAGAGTTCAGGTGTAAGGGCTGTTCTTTGATAATGCCACATATTTGTATTGCACCTCTTACCTGGGGATATGAAAATAATTTGCAAATCTTAATTAAGGGTTTCACCTCAGTCAAGCGGTAAGGCATCAATGGATTTTCTCTGGGAAAAGAATGAGTTAGGAGAAGAGTGGTGAGCAGTACAGGGTCCTGTGCACCGTCTCACTGCCTTTAACCTCTCCTGGCTGCTCTGCCTTTGCCCTCCCTTCACCTGCTGCTTTGGTCTGAAGTGGTTTATGGCAGAAATACCTTCCCAGTGTGGGTAAAAAAAGCCCCTCTTTCATTGTGGGCTTTAGGAACACCATAACATAAAGGAATTTATGCTCATGGACTCAGTGTGGTGTAGCTGCTGGTGGATCTTGGGCTGGCAAAGCTGCAGCTGAGCTTTGTGTCGTGTTTGCTGTGGAGCCTTCTCTCCCTGTCTGCTCAGCCCCCAGGTGCCTGCACAGCCTCCTTTCTCCTTGGGAAGGTGAGCTGAGGGTCAGGCCAGGGCTGGGGACACCTAGGAGCAGCTCGGGTGAGGTGCCCTCAGCTCTGCAGCTGCAGAATCGAGGGAGAGTCTTGGAGTGGCTGGCAGCAAACCCAGCACCTGCAGTCCCGCCTGTGTCTGTGTCCTGGTGCGATGCTGGGCTCCGAGTGCCTAATGAGCACTGAGAAATGGCCCACTTACCCTGCCTGCTTTTCCAGCAGACTGAGGAAAACCTTATAATCAGCTCGTGATTAGCAGGTAGTAAATTCTGCTGAGCAGCAAGGCAGGATAGTGAAGGACTGTGTTATTTAAAAAACCTGTCTTGTACCTGCATGAAACAGCTCTGCAGTGGCACCATTGCAGCCTGGGCTAGCTTAGCAGAGGCTGTAGGTAGGTTTCTGTGGTCCAGGTTCCTAGGGTAGGAATTCCTGAGCAATTCCCATCTCTGAAGAGGAAACAGGGGTGAACTCTATCACCCAGCCCTTGTTTGTGCTTCCCTGACAGAGCAGCTCGTCCACAGCCTTGCAACCACCTGCATTTTATGAAATGTTGAAGAACTGTAGGAGCTGTGATGCCCTGGAGCATCAGGCTTGGTAAGAAAACATTAAAAAATTATGGAAATGTGCTGGTGATGAAGGGGAGACCTCAGAGCTGTTCCATCAGCAGCTGCAGATTCCACTCATCAGAATATGGACCAGAAACTTCATGGCTGGAAACTTGTTCTTTGATCCTTACCATCCTCATGGATAGTTCCTGATGGGATCTGATCTGAGGACTCTGGGGACCTCCTCCTGCCTTCTCCCTACCACAAACAGAGATTTAAGGCCTGGAGCAAGTTTATCCATTATCCTGGGGAAAACCCAGAATTTCTTCTAGACTCACTGCCAGGTTGCAGAATTCCTTCTGTTAGGAAGACTTGACTTAGACTCCGCAGATGATACCTGCGAGCAGAGTTAAAAGGTCAGTCTAGCTTAGATCTCTCTCAGTTCAGGTCCTAACCTGGGGCTCCCTTAGCCCGCTGTCGGATGCTGTTGCAAGGTTACGTTTGGTTTTAGGCCAGTGCAGGAGGAAGGAGGGAGATGTCCAACAGCATAGGAACTGCAGAAAGTAAAGCTTGAATTTTTCATATGCTTGTGAGTGTGATTGTGGTTTTGCAGCCAAAGGAGTTGTATCCCATGAAATTCAGGTGATGCGTCTGGATTTTCTGGAAGAGAATTTGTTTGGTTTTCATTTCATGCAATATTGGAATGCAGCTGGACTGAGGGGGTTTGTGCCTCTTCATAGAGATTTGGAAAGTGGAGATGCTGACCCTTGAATTGTACCTAACAGTCCCATTACAGGAAAATCCCTTCTGTCAGTAACTACCCTATACTGGCCTAGTTTCCTCCCAGCAGCAGCACAGCATGGCAGCAGCAGTGTAATTCAAGTCTAAATTTATGGATGTCTGTTAAAGTGCGAGTTGCACTCTCATGCACTGCTTGTTCTCAAACATGTTAAAGCAGTTAGAAAATAAAGGAGTGGAGGGAGAGAAGGCACAGTAATGTAATAATAAGACGGGAAAGCACATTTACACGTCTAGTCATCTAAGAAAAAACATGTTAAAGGATTCTGAGAGAATGCTGAAAGCTTGGGGCTGTGGTACACGGCTCAGAAATTTTAGAGGAGAAATGTTCATCCGTGAAGACATTGCCTGCTTCTCACTCTGAAGGGCTGGTGAGCTCAGCTACAGCAGCAAAAGATAATCAGTTCTGTGTTCCTTCTGCATTCAGAATTGTGGTTGGAACAATCAATAACCTGGGATGCAAAGACAATGAGGGGCTTCAAGTGGTGGAGAACAAAAAGCTTTCTGAATACTTTTGGAAATCCCAGACATTAGCATCACAATCCTTTTACTGTCTGTTCCCATGCACTAATTATAGCTAACCTGCTTTGGCAGTAGCTATCTTTGACCCTTTCAGGGTGAGTTCTGTCCCAGGGATCCCCCCCTCACTCCTCCCCCTACTCCCCCAGCACGTTTCCTGGTGACCTCTCTAGTGGCAGTGTTAGTTCCCTACCTCAGCATTTTCTTTTTATAATGGGTTAGAGCTCTCAGGTCTCTACTTCACCCCACTCTACTGCTTCTATACACATTCTTTATTTTTTTTAGTTCCCTTTTTTTGTCCTTGATTGACACTGTGGTTTGACTCTGTTTTTGAGGGCTTTTTGTTGTTTTTCTGTAGTAAGGGCCCAAACAGCTGGATTTCTCCTTTCCTCTATCTCTTTGTATTGCCTATTTTTCCTTACACCTTAATGAGCACCACACTCCCTAGGTTTTCCTGTACAATGCAGGTTAATCAACAGGGATTCTCCAGCATTTTCTTAAATTATCCTGCCCTTAGCAGAATTATTTACTACTTTTTCCTTCTCTTCATTGTTAGCTCCAAAAAGAGAAACTGGACTTAATTTGTGATAAGCAACTCACAAATAGAGATAGAGATTCCATGTCAAACAAGCTGAATCTTGGCTGATTAGGGTGGGAGGAAAGATGGGGCCCAAGGTGGTGAGTGGCACCCAGAAATCTCCTTTTAAAACCGTGTGCTGAATCACAGCACTTGAGTCCCTAAGGAGCTAAAACAAAACTAATAATATGTGTGAGGGGGAAAATATATTCCTAGAGATGTCTTCGAATATGCACTCATGTACCTGGGAAAATGGGAGAATGAAGACGAGGCAATATTCTCTATTCAAAGTGATTTTTCCCCCTGGTTCTTTATTAGTGTCTCTCAGTATTCATTCTTCTCTTTGTCTCACCCTGACCTATGATCATATAACAGTAAAACCCTGCTGTGGACCAGAATTCCAAAGCATCAGTCAGGTGATGGATAAGCTCAGACCAAAGATGCAGTCCCTGCCCCAGAGGGCCCACAGGGCCCTGGGCACCGCTGGGCAATAGGCAGGGGCATAGGAACAGGATCAGCCTTTGGGATGAACAGGAGTGGGGAAAGCTCACAGTAGCAGGGTCACAGAAAGGGACTACAGGGTCAAGAGGAGCCTGGGAGTGCTGTTCCTGAAAGGTATTACTGATAAAATAATTGGCAAGATGGGGATGTGGCCTGGCTGTCTGTAGGACACGCTGAAGGGAGAGAAACCGTGCCCAGACACAAAGCATTGAGGCACTCAGGGGCCCTCAACAGCATCTCTCAGTGACTCTCTTTTCACCTTACCTCCCTTCCAGACCTGGAGAGGAAAATGAGCATCCTCCAAAAACATATACTGAAGGAGTGATTAAAGAAATACTATTTCCCCTTTTCTTGTTGTTTTCTTCATTTCTGTAAAATCATTTGTTTCCAGTTCTCTCTTGTCAGCTCAATGCATTTCAGGTGTTCCTGTTGCCTTCTGAATGCTGTTGCCTCTAAGCTCCTCCCTTCCCTTGTGCCTCTTACCAGCTCTCTCTCAGCATCTACCTCTTCCCGGTCTTACTTTCCCTGCTTTGGATCACTTCCTGAGAGTTTCATCTGTGTCTTTTCCCTCTCTGCAGACTGGGGAAGGTGAGGACAGCTTTCTTGAAGTGAAAGGAATGTCTGTGGGCATGTACCTTAACTCTGGGAACAGCAGAAGAAATTGAATTGTCGTTTGCGAGGTTCCTGAGCTGAAGTGATGCCAGGCAGTTTGCCATGTAAGGGTGTTACAGAGAGCTGTACTCTTAAATTTTGAGTTAGAGATGTCAGCACTGGTTACCAGGGAAACTTCTAAATTTACGCTGGCAATGTCTCTGCTCAAATACTGTATCAGATCTTGGGGAAATGGCACCGAGTGAGCAGGCACAGATAGACTGGGAAAGTGTCGCTCTGTAAGACTCAAGGATGCTTTACCGACAAATAAAATAAAAATTTAAAGCTTTGTGGTGATGTCGGGTCTCCAGTTCTGCTCTTCTAAACCAAGAAAATAGCATGAATGGAGTAAAAAGCAGTGGTTCTCTTAAAATGTCAGTCAGACAATAGATTTAACAGGTTTGTAGTTGTTAACCTCCATTTTGGATTTTGTTTTTCAATACTAAGAAATGAAGGGTTGCTTCTAACAGGTAATTCACAAAAATTCTAACTTACTACTACTACTAGAAACTAATGGGAGAAGATACCCTGCACTCCGCCACCCCCAAGGCCCCAAACAAGGCAAGAGTGTAGATGGAATCATGCATATTTAAATATATGCTAATTAGAAAGAACATTTGGGATTTAAGCAAATGTCAGAAACCCATAAAAGGCAAAGTTACAATTGCAGGTTCTTTACCTGAATACTCTAATACTTTCTCTGGCTGAGTAGGTCAGAGCCACAAGCTGCTGGAGATTGGGACAGCACTTTAATTATTCCCCATTTTCCCTGTGCTGGTTCTCTCTTTTGGTTATTTATTGGAGGATGGTCAAAGGTCATTTATTGGGTTTGTTGGTTTTGGGTCTGACCTGACACAGGTGGGCACAGTAGGGACAAACATCTGTCCTTTCTGGAGCTCTCAGTTCCCCTCCTTGGAAGCATGGGCCAGTTACCCTCTGCCTGTGCACCTGTGGGCCCAATGGGAATTTTTCCATGGTTGAGCTTGAGGTACAAGCATCATGTGCCACACATTGCATGTCTGAATTGGACATATTTTATTTTTGTCTTCACCCATATAAGTCTCTGCTTATTCATATGAAATATTTTAATCTGAAAGAGATGTTTGTGTATATAAGACAACTTTGCTTTCAAAATGCATTGTCTGGCCACATATATTTATTATTTTTAACAAATGTTGTTGGATCAGCCACTTGATTGAATAAGATTTGTGAAAAGCACAGTTACATTTTAATGCATGTTAAAAATACCTCTTGTTGTGTGGTGCTGACTGCAGAGTGTTGATGCATTAAATGGGGGGACTTTTGCCATTTCCATGTGAGTGCTCCAGGAGCAGAATCCCAACACATGAGGAATGTACAGAGGAGTGTGGTACATGTGAATCTAGTGACAGGTAATCCCCCAACTTCAGAACCTGGGAATATGCTGCTTTGAAGAGCTGATTGCTATGCTGAATTCAAACCAGAAAGAGTGCAAGTAATTAATCACCATATGATTAATCAAAAGCTCATCGTGCTCTGGATGTTATGCATGAAACAAAAAGAACCTTAAGTAGCAAACTCCTCTGGGGCTGTAAGGAAGTTATTGCAGCTGCTGCAGCGTGCAGAGCAGTGGTGCTGCTGCTGGGGTGTGCATGGCTGCCCTGGCTTACAGTGCTCTGGGAGTAGAGGGTGTCTCTCTTCATGTGGATGCCCTGATATAGGAGAGAGACTTTTTTTTGACACTTAGTGATAATTGAAGAAAATACCCATTCAAAAATATTAATAAAAGATCAAGCTCTATCTTAATTTCGTCTGCACAGAATTGTTGGGTTTAGGTTCCGTGTGACAGGATCTGCAGGCAGAGAATGCTCGTGGCAGTCTGGTCCTGCAGAGCTGGTGGGAGGGCGGCTCTGAGGGTGAATGGTGGGGTCCAGTGAAAGTCCCTGGTTGTTGTAGGAGCAACCTCAGGAGTGTGTTGACCTCGTGACACCATTTCTTTATGCTTCTTATTGCTTCACCAGGAATACCTTTTTTATTCTTGACGTGAAAAGCTGGTGTCCTGAAAACGTCAGCATTTTGAGTCATGTCTGTGCTGAAGGGGTGTTCCAGTCTATTTTTCCTTTCTGCAGCAGAAAGCCACTAATGATGCAGCCGAGCTGACACCCAGATGAGCGGCTCTGAGGAGCTGCGGGAACATTTAATGAGGTGTGCAGCAGCCGGCCCCTGCCTGCGAGCTGACACCTGTGGGGAAGGGGCAGCTCCTGCAGCCTCCGGGGCTGGCCCTGCTTTGCTGCCCCTCCCTGGCTGAGCTGACACCACCCTGTCCTGACCCACCGCCGCCCGTGGTGTCTCCTTCCTTAGGCGTGGGGCAGAGGCAGTGGGAGTGAAATGGCCCTTTTCCTCTGAAAAGCAAAGCTGCACTTTAGAAAAAGGAGTGAAGGATATTTTTCCCAGCTCTCCAGAAAACCCTGCAGGAAATGTAGGGGTGTTCAGCATCACAGGCCGTTTTATTTCCTCACTCATAAATTATATTTTAGGTATAATTATTTGCAGTATTCTACTGTAGACAATAAACACACAAAGCTATTTCATGAAAACTTGGAGCTCTTAATTTAAATCCTACAGAAGTTCTTTAATCTTTACAAAGATGTGGAGAAAAGCTGGAAGAAAAATGTGTGAGAGTATATAAGATATTCCTGTTTCTTTAGGGTGATGTTTAATGATCAGTCAGTGACTGAGTTTACATACATTAAATATTTATTTTTCTTCTGTAGAGCTGAATGGGGGAATGTGCTCACTTGCCTGCCAGATCACTAATTGGGTAAGTGTGGCTGCTCAGGGTATTTCTGAAACAGCAGTTCTAGCTGTGGCACTTGTCTCATTAAGGATTTTCCTGTTTGTATTCCAGAAGTCACGAATTCTCCAGCTGGGGTTGGGGCTTTGATAAATTGTCATTTCACATGCTTGAAATATAACTTTATTGCCTCTGAGTAATAAAAATTGTCAGTTTGCTTTTTTTTCCCCCACATTTTTACAGCACAAATTTCAATTCATTCTCAGTGTTTGCAAAATCATGATTTTGTTGAAATCAGTGGGTTTCTACTGGTTGAAACAAGACTACTCACATGTGGGATGTGTGTGATTTCTTACTGCTCCTCTTCTTCTTTAATCTCTGTGCTCAGATTTCTGATAGGAGGCTTTTCTCAGACCTCTTGCTGTCCTCAGAGCAGGACCCTTCTTCTGGCAGACACGAAGCAGCCTTGGCTTTTCCTCAGGGGAACAATGCTCAGGTGGGGCTGGCAGCCAGGGCAATGAATCCTTTCTGCCTCCTGTTATCGAGGTTCTGATGCCAGCACCCATCTCCTTTTCCTGTCTCACCTGTCCCTGATGTGTTTCTGGGGTGTCCTCATTGTGCTGGGTTGAATCCTGCCCCAGCCAGAATCTCCTCCACCACTGAGGGCAGCAGGGTCAGCAATTAAGGCAGTGCTCAGAGTTTGTTGGGGAACGTGGATTGAGCTGGAGGAGCTGATCCTACCAAAGTTGTATTTTAGGCCACCCCATGTTCTCTCTGGGCTTATTCTCCCTCCCACAGGACAAAGATTCCCTTCCTTAGGCACCCCTGGCCCAGTTGTGATGCTGACAGCCTCGTTTGTTTTGCTGTCCTCTGCTTTCCACCCTCTGATTTGTTTTTTGCCAGAAGAGCCCTTCTCAGGAACTCTCTTCTCTGTCAGAGCTGAACTGTGCCACTGCCTTGGCCCAGAAAGGAGCTGAGCTTGCACAAGGTGTGCAGGGAAGGATCCTCCTGCTCAGGAGCATCTGGGCTCAGCGAATGAGTTACACATTTCCTCTTCTCAGGAGAGCAATTTTATCTGCTGTTTATTTTATGTTCTGCTCCAGCTTCATTTCAGGAGTCTAAGAAATACTTTAACTCTTTTATCAGATTCTGGGTGGAAAAGAACATTCAAATAGAGTATGGGTGCTAAATCTCCCACTTGTCTGAAAAAGCCCTGAGATACTGAAATACTGCACTCTTCAGAGAAGAATATTTATTTACTCTCTTTCACCCTTTTAGTGGGCACCATTTGCTGCCCTGAATGTTATTGCATAGCCTCAATATCACTTTAAAAATGAAACTTATGTTGAGTCTTTAGAAGAGTATTCCCTAATGGACTTTTAAATGCAGATAACTGAACACATGACATGCGAAGGCTTTTCCTGGTGGTTGTGGTTTCGCTACTCTTAATTGTTTGCTTAGTTATGACTGGCTCTTTTTCCTGGCACATTAAAGGTATTTATACATGGAGCACTCCAAGGAGGAATCACAGCCAAAATATTTGACATTACAAAGGGTCAGAGCTAAAATTCTTAGAGCTCAGCTTAGAGTTACATTAATGAAATCCACAGCTGATCGTTTCTAAGGTCACATTGTGCACGTTTATTTATCTCTTTGTAGCCTGTGAGCAGTCTATTTAATGCCTACTGCTTTTAGGTGGAAGGGGAAAAAAAAAAGAATTCCACACCATTTCTTTGGCACTTTTATCTTTAAAAATATTTAGTATTTATGCTATCAAAGTCAAAACTTCCTTAAGGTAATGACAACTGAAACAATTCAAACTACTCCTGCAAGAAGTGAGCTGTCAGACTGGTGGTATCGCTTCCTGCCCATCCCCCTGCTTCTCTCTTGACTTATCTGCCTTGGAGCTTTTATCTCATATGAATCTCTCTCCTGCCTGTAAGGTTGTGTATAATATTTTCTTTATGAAACAAAGGTTATTTGTAGAGTGTTTTGGTTTTTTTTTGCTAAAAATATATCATTTATCTGAGCCATTCCACTGTTCCAGTGTCAGCCTTAAAAGTGAGATTTTTCCTTTATAACCACATCCACTTAGATACACAATAATGTCTGTCCTGTCACTGTTGTACTTATTTATGAGATATTACAGTATGGCAGGCTCAAACCTCAAGAAAACCCAAATTTTGTTGTTGCTTTAATTAGTTTGTTACATCATTTTCAGCGTGGTAAGATCCATAATAAGGGAAACCCAGTCTCAGTGTGTTCTGTTCCAGAATAATCTACTGAATCAATAGTTTCTATAAATAAGTTTAAAGCTAAAATAGACATTTATGCACCTGCTGTCATTAACAGGGGTTTTCAGTGCCTAAGTTATGAAATGGGTGTCACCTAAAGTGATTTTTTCAGTAGAGACTGATCTCAGTGAAGGTACCTGCAGGAAAGTTGTAACTGTTCCTGCAGAGGATTCTTTTTGTCTCTTCAGATATTAAATATATTCTCTGAGCTTGAATAGTTGATTTATTTCAGTTGAATCTGGTGATTTCATGCTGATTTATGTATCTGCACGTAATGCAAACTGATGGAACAGGCAGATTTATCATGGCTTTACACAAATAGATAAATAGATACAGATACAATAAAATGAACAGCCAATGGATTAACACAATGCTTCATAATGAAAAATTCTACAGAAAACCCTGGACACCCCAAAACAAAACATTTATAAGCAGAGATCAAAATTGTTCTTGGCTCTGCCAACAAGGCCAGATACCTGCAAACCAAGGTACAATGTGATTATTTTTACTGTTTGAATGAACCAGAGAAACTCTAGTTTCAATGGGCTTTAACTTCTGAGTGCTTTTTTTTTGTTTGTTTTAGAATTTCAATCCTTTATTTGATAAAGCCCACAGCTATCATGCCCAGCTTCAGTGTGTGCTACAGGAACAGTTGACAAGGCAGTGGAGTTAACAGAAATTGCAGCTCGCAGTGTGTTTATACATTCTGGGCAGTAAGTGATGTTTCAGCTCCTGGAGCAGCGCTGCCGGTGGGGAGAGGCAGAGAAGTGTCACTTATTCCAGAGTTTAGACCAATAGACACAGAAATAAGGGAGATGTGAGGCCAGGCAGCTTGCCAGTCCTCTTCCCTTTATCAGCCTGCCTATCCCTCGTCTCTGAAATTTCACATTGGAGAGAAAGCAAAGGCTGAAGAGCCTTGATACGTTTTAGAGCTGAGCAGTGTGCATTCAGACAAGGGTTCACAGGGAGCTCTGACTGCTCTGTCAGCCACAAGCGAGTGGTTCTGTGCAGAAAGCTGCAAATCTGAGAGCAGAACGGGACCTTGTTTCTTCAGTGAAGCAGGTGGACTTATTAAGTAATAATAAAGAAAAAGAAAGGAAAGATAACCTGTACCACTTCTACTCTGCAAAGAGAAAATGAAATGTGTATTATAAAATGTCTCCTTCTAGGAAAGCAGACATCCTGCTGCTTCTAGGAAACCTAACACTTTGCCCAGTTCTACCGTCATAGCCTGCATCTTAAAGCAGGTACCTGTCCCAAACAGAATAACTTCCCTTTCTTTTTCCTAGAAATATTCACCTCTTAGGCCTCTTGTTGCTTTGGGGGAAAAGTGTTGTGTTATTCTGTATGGCTTTTGTAGAAGGTAGTACTTACAGTAGGTTAAATCCACTTTTCCCTCTTTTTGTTATTTTAATTTTTTGTCAGGAAATGTTAATGCTCCTGTGCCATTGCTTAATGATTTTGCCTGTTTCTAGAGAGGTCAGAAAGAACTACATTTCCTTCTATTTTTAGAACTTACTTTTGTATCCCCTGTGTATTATCTCAAATTATAGCGTATAATTTTCATTCTTTTTTTGGCTTGTGCTCTTCCTGAAAGCAGTGTTCTGTATTGCACATTGCTCTGTAATCTTCTTAAGTGATCATTTCACTTGCACTGTAAATAGAAATCCATTTGTGTAATTAATGATTTTGTTATTATAGGAACATTTTTTTCCTTTAATTTAATTTTTCTTGTGCATAGCTGTCAAACATGCTATCTTTAGCTCAGAACTATCCTGCAGGGTGTGTTTAGGGGCCTGTTTCTTGTTGGAGAAAAAGTTGAGGCTTTCAGGTGAGAAGCTACATTTTTGACTTCGTAATCATGAGAAAGACTCTTCTCCAAGTGGAAATCAAACAGCTGAGCAGCAGCGTTTGCCCAAGCCAGCGTCTCTGAGGGAACGTGAACTTCCCAGTCCCATTATTCCAATTCAGGAGTTAATCCCCAAATCTCAGGTACAGATCAGCAACCTGTTAAATCTCTTTTTAAAATTGTAGGGAAGTGCTAAGATGCAAAGCTCTCAGGTGAAGGGAAGAAGTGCAGAGGGAATCAGTGACTGGCTTGTGAAAGAAAAAGAGAAGATATGGAAGAGGCTGCAGAAAAGCAAAAGGTAATAACAGCAGATTAAAAAAAAATAATTACGCTGAATGTGAGAACACAAGAATGGAAGACTTATGCCCTCAAGATGTGCTCAAAATTAAGAGAATATCTCTGAATTCAGAGTTGTTTATATTCAACTTTTGCTCTTCATGTCAGTCTTCTGCTGACAGGAGAGTGGCTTTTGCTTCTGGCAAATGAGCCTGGAGCATCATCAGTGATCACTGTGGCACATGGACTTTCTCCAAACATGGGATTTTTGTCTTTAGAATTACCCAGCTGTGCTGTTTAATAAGAGGAAACATGCACAGTCCACTTCAAGCCTTTTTCTGCTTTAGCCCTATCAAAGTAATCTAGAATATCCCTAAACTGAGGTGGGAAGAGATGAAAGTAATTCTAGTTTTACTCTAAAACTGTTCACTGATAGGCTTTCATTTCCAGCAAGATGGAAAAACTCTCCTTACTCCTTTTTAAACAGGAAAGTGGTTTCAGGAAATGCAATTTTGAATTCTCTGCCTGCTGTCAGGAAAACGTATCTGTGGTTTTCTCTTGTGTTGGTCCCAGAACTGATTGAAATGCATGCATTTGTCAGTGCATTGATATTTAATTTCTTTAGAGTCCCCGTATCTGAATTTGATATTTTGTATTAAAAAGGAATTACCCCCAACCCTTCATTATAATGAAAAACCAGAAACCGAGAGATGTCAGACACTGAGGTAACCATATTCTTTTATGACCCTGTCTTGCCCTTTATAAAAGCCAGCTTAAGTTGGTTAGAACTGCCTGTGATTGCTCATCTTTTCTAGTCATTACTTCCTGCATACACATAGCAGAAGAAAAGTCTTGTGCCAAAGAAGATTAATGAAAATCTACATTACACTTCATTCAAAGCATCTGCCTGCTTTGGAAGTCATGCACTGGCACACATACTAATTAGAGCAGAACAAAATGTGCCTTTTTAAAATTCTTTTGGGGAAGAAATTGAAAACCAAGAAGCTATTTTCTTCCTAATTTTTTTAAATGGTCACACCAGCTGTGCACATTAAATATCTCATATGCAATGTGCATTTTGTAACTGAGACGGCTGCAGGGGTTAAATTAATAACTCTGCTTTCTCAGAAAAAGCACAACATAACAATCATCCTTGAAGAGGGAGAAATCTGCTTTTCTACAAATGGAAAAGTCAAAATGGTCTCTAAAAATATATCTGCACCCTGAAAGAATGTCCTGATGCTCTGTGCACAGTGCTGTGTACTGGCTGCTGACTAGAGGGGAAAACAGATGGTGTGTGGTGACTGATTCTTACAGGGGGAATAAAGCACAGGTAACAGTGTGCCTGTTAGCAGAGGGGACTGCTGAGGAGTTTCCTGGAACTGAGCAATGTGCACCAATACGTGCTCAAGCTGAAGAGCTTTTCCTGCCTCGTGGCTGTGAAGGAACGGGCGAGGAGCTACATCGATCCGTGAGGAAGTGAAGTGGTTCTACCAGGGCAGGTGTTGCACTGGGACAAACATTCCTTGTCCCTTCGTGTGCCTGTTGGCTGCAGGTTTTTCTCAGTGACAGGCTGAATCCAGCAGATCCAGGCTGTGCCTTGCCCTGGGAAATCCCTTTGTTTCAGGGACCAGGACCCAGGAGGTGCCTTGAGTTGTTGCCGCGGAGCATCGCGGTCCGCAGGGGGAAGTAGGAAGAGCTCCTTGGAATTCAGAAGCTCACCCAGTTGTCCTCTCAGTTATGAGTCATCAAGGAAAGGATTTCACGTGATAAAGGAGGCGTCATTCTAGGCAGACAGCTTAATACTCAGGAAAAGATTTTGCAAAAAAAAGAATTGACTATCAACTGTATGTATTAAAAAAAAAAACAACAAAAAGAACAAACAACCAACGAAAACCCCCATCAAAACCCACCAAAACAACAAAAAAGTAGCATAAATGCACTTCCAGGTATCTACTTCCAGAAAATGGATGTGCTTGGAAGAAAGAGAACTTTACACATCTCTTCATCTAGCTTGCTACGTGACAGAATAACATCCTTCAGTCTGTCAAGTTTTTGCCATCAAAAGGCTATGAAATTCAAAGAAATGTGTACTTTATACATTATTCAGTGTAGCTTTTGAGTTGCATACTTTGTAAATAGTATTTTTAGGGGGTTTGAAATGATGAGAAGACAGGGGCTGGCCAGTTTTCATTACATTACCTTACAATTTTCAGCAGAACACAAAATAATTCTCTAGTGCTATAGAAAATGGGATAGTGCATGAGGAACACAATCACCCATTTTTCCTAAATGGGCTACAGAAAAAGACCCTTCTGTCAGTGAAATGTAGTTCAAATGAAAAACCAGAGTACATTAGCTATGTGGCTCCAATTCTGTATGTAAATTGCCTTCCCACACCCTCTCAGTATTAGTGCTTTGGTGACAAGCAAAGAATGTAATTCTGTTTTGAGCTTTTTATCTGATGATAAGTCTCTGTTCTCACTGCTCCCTAACTTGTCACCACTGTGGTGAGATCAATTGCATCTTAAGTGCTGCAAGTCATAAGATATTTAGCATATATTCATTAAAATTCTGTATTTTCCTCCATTAATATTTTTAAAGTAACTCCCTAAGGTTTTGGGTTCCCCTTGGTGTTAAAGCTAATTTTCAAGGACTTATTTCAATAAATTGTTAAGAATATTTGCTTAACATTAATTTCTTTTGTCAAGGGGAGATCATTGCTTTTCTTCAATTCTGTTGAACTGGAGTGCTCAAGGAGACATCCAGCAGACAGTGTTACACTGCAGTAAATTGGCCTGCAAGATTTTATGTTGGAAAACTGGAATTGATTCCACCTCAAAAATTCCTGACATAGATCTATGTCCTCAGCTTAGAAAACCTGGGCCCAGAAAATAAAAACCTGAGAGCTTGGATTGTCCCTCTTAGTGACGCCAAGTCAGAAGAAGGTTAATATTGATAGCCAGGAAGGAACTGTGGAGAAGGGGAGTAAATGCCAGGGAATGCCAGAAAGTGTTGGAGGCAGAACAGATCCCAGCTCTGGCTTGAGTGCTGACAGACAGCCCCTTCCCCAAGTGCACTCAGGCTGGAAATGAGACTTTTTTAATGTTTGGGAGACTTTGGCTTTGCAGGTAGATTTATGATGGCAGTAGTGAGAGGGAACTGCCCGGGCAGGTGTCAGACTGGCTGGTGCTGAGGGGACATTGGGGGTGTTGGGACATTTCTCCTGCAGGTGCGGGCAGCCCAGGCTGAGACCCAGCAGCCCTGGTCAGTCTCAGTTTCCAGAAGCTTTGGATCTCATGTAACTGTCAAAATCAAAGCTTTGTGCTGGGGGAGGCCAGTCCTGAATTTTGGTAATGTGGTATTTACAGAGTTCAGGTTCTGCCACAAACTGTCTGGTGTCTTGCAGAATGAAGGCGGAAAGAAGGAAAAAAAAAGATTTGTTTGTTAATAACTGCCAACACAAGAATTTTAAAATGATGCTAAAATAATTTATAGCTTCCTGCATCATATCTTCATTTCCTCAGCTGCCATTTCCCTCCAATGCAAATAAGCTATCCCAGTAACCCTGCTGGTAACCAGCACTGTGGTGATACGTGATCAAAATATATTTAAGAAGAGAAACAACTGACTGATACGTGTTCAGGTGTAAATTCAGTGTTTCTTTTAATGGTGCTCAAGCATTGGAAGGGGAGGCTTGATAACAACATCTTTGCTGTATGGCTTGCATGGGCTTGAAGGCAGCCATTCTTTCAGGATGAAAAATTAGATTTTATTGTGTTTAGAGACACTTTTAAGGCTCTTTAGGGTGTGGCATGGAATTAGCCTCCCCCTCTTTTCCCCAAATGTTGTCATGTCATGAGACACAATGAAGTTTATGAATAAAGAAGTACAGCATCAAAATGAAAACCAGTGCATAACCCAAAGAGAGAGAACAAGGCAGGAGTATCTTGGTCAGGGTCAGTGAAGAGGTGTGTGAATGTAAAAAGGGGCTGCTTTATCACTGTGATCTTCTTGTAATGAAACGAGTAAAGAAATGCTGGGACTGAGGTGACAAAGAGTCTTCCTTCAGAGCTGGAAAGCAGCATCCCAGCATAGCAGGCACAGCCTCAGAGGGAGCAGCAGGGCTCGGAACACTGATATTATCTGATATTATCTTCTATATTAAACTCTCCCACTACAGTGGGGAAAGGAACACAACAATACCACAAAAGTCCCTGAGAGTAAGAGAGCAGAGAAAGCATTTAGTGGGACTAAGACTGGCATGGACTGTAGATAATGTGTATTAGGTTGTGCTCTTATCTCTGTCCTCTTTTTATTTTGCTTGTTATAAACAAATTCCTAAAATTCTTATCACTTCATTGTCTCTTACACTGAGTCTGTTATTAAGCTGATCTCATACACTATTTATGCTTCCTGATGTATTGAGATGGTTTGTTATACTGTTATATTCCGATTTTGAGATGCTGGAGATAAAAAAAATAATTGCTTTTTAATAGGCAGGGAGTTGTGGTTTTGTTGTTTTTTATTTGTTTATTTGTTATTTACTTTTCTCTTTCACTTCCTTGTGGTTCTGGGAATGGGAGCAGGCAAATGCCAAGTCCTAGGTGCTACAGGATGTATTTCTCAGTTCAGGTTTTAACTTGCATATCAAAAAACCTTGGGGGAGCTGAGGTTTGGACCCTAAAGATTCCTTAGCATTGCCCAGGATGAGCCACACACTGGATTTCAGAACAGACTGAAGGTGCTGCAACAGCTCAGAAACAAATGTGTTGACTAAAACCTGCTCCAGTGTGTCAGGAAAAGACAGACTGGAATTAGACAGATCTGAAGAACTTAGGCCTGTAAAGCCGCAGGAGGCTGCTTAGGATAACAAGTAAATCCAGATTTAAATATTTAAACTTCTAAGTATCAGAAAATGAATGTGTAAATTTGAAGCCCTGTAAATCTGTTTGTCAACCTGTGTGTAAGGTGAGGTCAGGTGGGTTGTGCCAGCTCATTTACTCTGCACTTTAGCTGCAGTATTTCACTTCTGTCAAAATCAATTGCTGAACTTTTGTAAAGTGTTTATTTACTTGTTTCAGTTACTGATGCAAATTCCTATAAAACAGCTCTCCTTGCTAGCAAGGCAGTCTGGGAGAAAACCGAGGGGACTCTCAGTTTCTGCATATTTAAGAAATGCTCAAAAAAGAAAAGTAGGATTTATTAAAAGATATGGTTTTATCTGTGAAATAACAGGAATATGACAAGTTTGCTTGCTTAGGAAAAGCTGGGAACATAACTGTGGAAGCATCACCAAAGATGTGTCTCTGTGTTTCATATATAAATTGTATTTGGACACAACAGGCTCTGATAGAGCTCCTCACTGGAAACACCATTCTGGATGAATCACTGTATTTTCTGGAGTCCTTCCTTGCATGCTGTGGACTTAAATAAAAATGAGCTGATCTGGCTTTGGCTAAGAGCAGAAGACTGGCCAGAAATATAATTCCGCTCCAGAAATGGACAGTGCCCTTCAGCTTCAAGTTTGGCCTCAAATTCTCACATTTCCTAGTGTGTAATGTGGAAGCGGGCAGCACAAACCTAGTTTATTATTTATTGCTTAGTTCTTAGGGGTTTTTTTGTTGTGTTTTGTTTTGTTTTTAATACTGGTCTTAATGCTACTGTAATGCTTAAAACAGAGAGAGGATTTGTCACCTCACAGTGCAGTCACAGAAGTGCAATGCCTGGGAAAGCCTGGTCCCTTCTGATTTAATAAAATGATGCTATATCTGGAACAAGGTAAAATTACTTCCTATTTATCCACACCCCTGCTGAGACTAAAATTAACCTAAAGAGGTACTTAATGGCACCCACTAAACCATCATATTAATTAAACAGCTTTATAACATTTACTTTCCGGGAAAGCACCTTTTCTTTTATTTTCATTATTTCTTTGATTTGACACTGTGGAAATGGTATGTTCTAATAACTCTTATGTCACTAGTGACTTCCAGCATTTTTTTGGGAAGCAGCTCCCACACTGTTCTTGGCTATATATATGTATATATATCTTTTCATGAAAGTGGTGCTGGCAAAACATCCCCTGCCTTCACAGGCACTGACAGCTGAGGCAGCCTGGAAATGCCACTTAATTTGGCCATTACAAATTTCATACTAAATTTTGTCTCCTTTTTAAGGGAAGTTGCAGGGATACAGTGGAAGAAAGGAAAAGGCTGGCTGATGGAGGACATGACAAGGGTCTGCTCATGGCAATTCAAGCATGGAAAAATCATCCAACTAAACACAGTGATAAAATATACTGAAGGTGCTTGGTGGCATTTAATATTAATTCTATGCTTATATTTTAGTTGCTTTCAGTGTGACATTGTCTGAAGATTTCACAGATACCGAGGAGTACAGTCTTCCTGGAGCCTGAGGGGCAGAGAGGCACCAGAGGAGCAGGGAATAATAACCAGGTCTCCTGCTTCATAGTCCCATATTTACATTAACATTTTTCTCCTCCTTCTTTTTGTATGTCATAGTGACATTGGTGCTGCTCTAAATGCATGAGAAAAAATGAGGTTTGTGACAGGAAGGTAAAGCTCAGTGGAGGATTGTACCAACATGGATAGGATGGATAAGGATCTGCACAGGTACTGAAACATTTTCAGGAATCTGGTTCCCCTTTTTTAGAGTCAGAATTTAAATGGAACAGGCAAAGCCTGGTTGTGTAAAGGTTTCAATTTACTTTCTCTCTCTTTATATATAGACTTGAAAATTGCTGGTTTTCTTCCTGGGTAAGATGATATACATACTTGTGTTTGCAGACTTCTTGTAGTACAAATCCCTTTGTGTTCCCTTTGAGCCATTTCAGTAGTGCTCGTGGCTGTGGATGTGCCTTTGACAGGAGCCTGAGGGGTGCACACACCTTTTCCTTGTGTGGCCACATCTTCCCTTATCTTTATTTTTTCCTGCTTTTCTTCTTACAAGTAAGCAAAAAGGAATTTCTTTTTTTTTTTTTAATTTGTTGTTTACAACTGGCCCATTATATATTACACCCAGTTCTTAAATCTATCAGAATTTTATTTGAAGGTCCAATTTGCCTAAAGGCTGGACCCTATTCCCTCATGCAGTGCAGAGGCAGTGCACTCTACCAAAGGGTGCTGTGGGACTGGATTCAGGGAGGATTCCAGGTCAGCTCCAGAAACCCAGGGCTGGGCAGTGAGGAGGACCTGGCTGTCCACCCACTTGGGCTCACTCATTCACAAAGGGGCGACTCTGGGCCAGTCTGTGATTGCCAGAGGAAAACTTTATCCCAAACAGTGATCCTCAGGTGCCTGCTAGTGCCAGCACATGGAATCCCTTTAGAGACAATGCTGTGCATTCCTAGAGGCAGCACGACCATCTGTGTATTCCTGGAATTCGGGCCCTGGAGTATGGCTGAGGCCTTCTGCAGAAGGGAAATAACAAGCCTGATTTCGGAGAGGAACCAGAAGAAACAGCTATTACTGATAAGAAGTTACTGCAGGCGAAGCCCAGGATCCCATGCCAGTTGGCATGCTGAATTATTGACCAGATTTTCATCAAAAGGACTTGGATCATTTTGAAAAGTGATGCAGGCACATGTACTCAAGTTGAGGTATCAAATGATCTAAAGCTTTGTATTAAATAACTATTCAGCTGCAGCTGAGTCAGTCCTGCCCACCTAAAACTCCTTTCCCCAGCTTGGAGCATTGTAAACTTGGTGAAAAATACCACCTTCCTCTGTGTACATTAAAAAAATAAATTATTAGCTTTTTAGAAATGATGAACAGTTGAATTCACAGTAATTGTCTGTTACATCATAACTTGCATTTACAGATTCCCACTGTGATACAAAAGCTGAAAGTATTTTTCCTTCAGCTCGTTAATGTATTCAGAGTCTTTTAACTATGGCTGGAAGTGATGAAAACATGTCATTTTTCTGACATGTATTCTCAACCAGGAACTCTTTACTTGTCTTTTGCAAGTACAATAGACTGTCTGTAATAATATCTTAGCTCTAGCTGTGGTATTTTTGAAGCAGATGCTCATGTTAGTCATCAGCTCTTGCACATATTAGTATGCCTTGGATACACCAAGACCTCATTGAGGGCCGGGGGGGTTTTCGCTGCATAGGTACCTCTGACATGAATTGGGGCTGCATTATCAGCCCCTTGTGTCCAGGTCTGTGCCCGAGGCAGAATGTGAAATACTCCCAGAGAATGGAGCAAAAGGAAATTGCAAAATTTATCTAAAGCATATTTGTTGGTGGCAATCATGGTGCATTTGGGAATGGCTTCCACATGAACTCTGCTTTCCCTGGGCTGTGAAATTTGTTCTGGGGAATTAACATATTTTTGCCTTTTTATTTTTTTCTTAATGGAAAGAAACAACAATAGAAGGACTTCTCAGATATTGCTATTTTGTGTATGATTTTAAACCCCCACATTACAATTTTATAGCTGTTCATAAGGTCAGCTGGAGCACTTACATATTTTAGAAATTATGACTTGTTTGGGGCACTCTATTGGCACTGAGAATGAGCAAAGTATAAAGACAAATAGCAACAGAGGAATGGATATGTACAGCAGCACACAAAATGTTCAGTGTACAGAAGAGAAACACTTTTGTAATATCTCATCTCCTTGCTTCCAGGTTTGCCAGCCCACACTTGTGCTCTGCTGGGCTGCCCCATCCTTCACAGATGCTGCTGGATTCAGCTGCCCTGTGCCCTTGTTCTCCCAGCCCTGCCCAGCAGCATCTCCAGGGCTGAGCTCGCTGGGCTGGCAGCACCATCCTTCATCCGGACTGAAGCACAACCCCTGTGTGCCCATTTGAAATGCCCCAGGCAGGGGAATACTGAGATGATGCTGTTGAAATGCTGGGAATTGCCTAAAAAGAAAGGATATTACTGCAGCAGAGACAACAGCTTTTGAAGCAATTTTCTGGCCCACACAGCTTCAGGTCAGTTTTGGTTATGGGTGGTCAAAGCTTAGCCTGTGTATTTTCAATTATTTGCTGGAAATAGTACAGCACATGATGTCCGTGGAAGGGAATTAGCTTGGTTGCTGGATGGTAAAATGATTATTTCAGGTATTGTCACTTTCTCTTTCTCCTGTGAGCACAGATTTACATATCTACAGAAAGAGCACTGGAGAATTATGATTTCTAGAAACGTTCACCTTCTAGCTGAAGCCACAGTGAAATGATTAAATTCATCTTAAAATAGGGTTTTTCAGAAAGTAAGCTGACAGAATGGAGAGGGTTCACTACAGGGCTACGAAAATGATTCAAGGTTTGGAAAACCTGCCACATATTTAGAGGCTTAATTAGCTCACTCTTCTTTAAAAGAAAATTACCATGTGATATGATCAGCCTACAAATGCTTATTTTGTCGTTCCTGGTGACAGCTCCTTTCTCTTTCTCACAAAGGCATAACAATATCCAGCCAAAGTACTCGTTGCTGGAAAATAAGAAACAATATTTCTAATTAGATAGATAAATAGATAACTGTCCAAGAGCAGAATAAATACTTGAAATCATTAATTCAAGATCATTGACTTCTTAGAAGGATGAACTCAGCCCGACCACAGCCTGATGAGGGCTGAAGGACACTCACCACCGAGGATATCCAAAAGATCAGCATGAAGGAGGAGGTGAGATGACAACAATTACTTCTGCCCCTGTAATCTGTGGCTGTGTGTAAGGGAGATGGATAGGTAGTAGAGAACAGAGCTTGTTTGGAACAGACACTATTTTACAGCCTACTAAAGACTCCAAGGCCAAAGCGAATACCAGAATAATGGCAATTAAGGTAGAGCTGGCCATCTTTCCAGGTTAGGCTGTTGAGTTAATCGTGCAGAGGTCATTACTAATGCCACTCAAGCACAGCAGAACATGTAAAGCCACCTCCAAACCACCTCTGATAAAAATGGGTTGCAAATCTTATCTTTCTCCCTAGTCAATTAGAAAGGTGTTATTTTTGTAAGCTGTACAGTTGTTTCCTTTTTTTTGAAGGCATGACTGCTTTAGAATACAAGGCCCGTTTCTACAGACCTAAAATATTTTACTGGAATTTCAGGCTTACAAATAGAATTTACATGAAATTGTATCAATTAAGAAAATATGGTATTGCTAAGTTTGTTTAACTTTTCCTTCAGAAAAGTAAATAAATACTGAAGTGAGATAAATAGATACTGCCTGAGTAGGCAGGCAGACAGAGAGAAATAGAATAATCTTGGAAGTCTGTTGCATAGAATGGGTAGATTGAATATGAAGTATAGCATAAAATGTGATTGTTTAAAAAGGAAGCCAATTACGCTTCTGTTCTGAAATACAAATCTTGCAAACTCATTCACAGATTTGCTACCCACTATTCCATGCAGCTTGCAAAATACTTGATGAAAAGAAACCATTTTTTCCTTCCTTGTAGAGAAGCTGTTTCTACTCAGATGCACAGCAAAAGTTCTAATTATTAAACCTTCCCTCTCTTAGGCTGTGCTCCCATTGCATAACATCCTGTCCCTCGATGGCCTCCTTCCTCCGTGTTTTCTCCATAATTAGGGAGAAGGCGCTGTCTGGGTCTGTGCTGGCAGAGCAGGACCTGCGTTGTCAGGGGCTGAGTCTCTGCTGTGCCTCCGCAAGGAGCTCGCTGCCAATTATTTCCAGGGAAGAGCCATCTCACAGTAAATATCTCTCTCTTAATGGTGACAGACTTAGTTAGGCAAGTGAAAGAATAAATCTTACAGAAACAGGGAGCTGACCGAATTATTGAAGGGGAAATCACTGCTACCAGGTGCTAAGAACTTCGGTGACAACATAAAAAATCTCCAAGTCCTGGAATAGAAGTATTTTGCATTTTTAGAGCATTTCATGTCTTCAAGATGCAGAACAGATGTTTCTTAATTCTTCTAATGGTTCTGTGAAGCAGGTCAGCATTATCTCAGCTTTACAGATGGGCAGGGAATACAGAGAGGTTGAATGATTTGTCTCGGTCCAGGCCATGAATCACTGTCAGAACCAGGAATAGGATTCAGCAGCACTTGGGAGTACTTGCACACGCTGAAACCACTCAACCACACTGTACCCATCATAAGAAATGGAAATTAATTTTTAATATTCCTGTTTCTAAAGCGAGATTTTGGATTTCAGAAAAATTAAATATTTATTTCATTATGTATGACTTCATAAGCCTATAATTTATACCAGATAGATTTATTGGCTTTATTTCCCCATGATAATTAGATAGTCCTTGTTGATCTAATGGGTTTGTGATTTTTAGTGATGTATCCATCTGCCCAAAGAAACAGCATTACTTGCCTCTTATGTACTTAGGAACAGACTTAAATGGTATGCACATAAAAATCTTATGGAGCTACAATATTAAAATGAAGGGGTTTTCCTTCTCCTAAATGCAGGTTAAATATACTAAATTAATTTGTAACTACTTCAGTTTTCTAAGCAAATTTAATCCTCTGATATTCATCAGGCTGGCAGCATCACAGTCCTTTATGTACTTAAAATATTGAGTATTTAAACTGCTGATATGTTGCAATGATACCGGCAGATTGCAAAGAGTTTGCAAACATTAATTAGTTTGCCTTTAGCAGGGAAAAAACCCACCAGTGCCTCTGGCTGGCTGGTGATTCAGGCCTGTGTGCAGGACAGACATGGGGAGAGAACGTTCCGGATTGAGACAACTGCAAGGGAGAGGTTTTCCCTTAATCCCAGCAACCTCCTTTTGCTTCAGAACCTCCTGAATTACTTCACTGCTCTTACTGTGTTACAGAAGCCTCTGCAGCCATGATATCACCAAAAATATTAAATCTAAAATTCTGGTCCTTTTGCCTGTTCAGCCTCAAAATTAATTTTTTTCCATCACTTTTTTTTTTTTAATCAAAATATTCTTTCCCAGAGCCACAGGGCTCCTTCTTTCCCTGTGCAGAAATCAGTCTCAATCTCCTTGCCCAACAAGTCAAAGACTCCTCCTGTTTCACAGGCCTTGAATCCTTAACACTTTTATCCTGGGTGAAAGCCAGATTAAACTGCATCTTCTTTGTAGAATGAGTATATAGGAAACTGTGAAACTGTGGCACTGAACATAGAAAACCTAAAGAGTATCCTGACCTTTTCCACAAATGAACATTACATTTTCAGCTAAAATTTAAAAAAAGACTGAACAGTATCATATTTTTCATTCCTGCATTATTATGTTCAGGATAAATTTGGGGAATCCTGCGGGTGTATTCAGCCAGAAAGTCAAAAAGAGGGCCTCGCATATTTTTGAACAAAGGTGTCCTTTAAAGGGTAAATATGAAGGAAAGGATGTAACATTTTTTGTTCAATTACACTAATGTTTTAAAGGCAGCATTACTGTCAAGCCAAATAACATCTTAGGAAAAGACAAGGATTGAGGGAGGCTGAAAGAGTGACCCAAAGGAATCTCTGTATAAATATAGGAAAAAAAGACAACAGCAGAGAGAGTGAATGGAGTAAATTGTGAATGGATATTTTGGTTGTGATCCTGCTTCTGCTTCTTCTTTCTTTTTCAGTCCCAAATTAGACTTCATCCATCTGGGTGCACATGCCCTGCTCGCCAAGTTTCTGCTTAGCCTTGCAAGGATCAGAACTAATTACCCAAGCAAGAGATTCTCATCTGCTCCCCTCCCTTGACCTCCCCTGGGCGCTCTGTGCCTCTCCAGACAGCCTGTGCACACACCAGAGCCAGAATTTGGCCAGCGTGCTGGCAGAGGGAGAAGGATTTAAAAGGGAGAAAAGAAATGCAGATGGCTGAGAACCACCTGTCCAGGATTCCCAGGGTGCAGACGGATTAGGGATGCTATTTGTGCTTGCAGGGGATGCAACAACCTCTTCCCGCAGCACTTGCTGGGGACAAGGTGCTGCTCCAGGGTGAGCGGTGGGTAAGGTGGTGCCCCCTTTCCTTCACCTGCTCCCTGGCACACAGGGGAGACACATTTAAAGCCAAAATGCAGAAATCAAGCTGTTTATGAGTCAGTATTTTCTTCACATGAACTTTCCCTTATAATATGTTAGATATCATTTTTTCCTTTGTTTTGTACTGTGTAGTAAGGGCCATCCTATTGTGGCTGGTTTGACAGCCATATCTTTCTTGTTTATAATACAATTTGACTGACAATAAGTCAGGGAACTGTGATTTGAACTCCTCGTTGTGACTGGCCTGACAATAATCTCTCTCTCATTTATAGTGCCATTTGATTGACAATAAGTCAGGGGATTGGCAGCTGGTTAGGGGTTTTTTTTCCCCCTGAATGTATATTTCTAGCTAAGACAAGACATCTATTCCTAAATAGTTTGACAGATAATTTGTGCAAAATTCTAAAAGGGTGATATTCCTCAGCATTCTTATTAAAATAATATTGTTCTTTGGCATTGTACCAATTTCACTTTTAAGATGATGGTTTTCCTTCTTTCTCCTGTGCCAGTTGTGTCTCTATTTTTCATCAACATTATTAAAGCATTGTAGAATTGCAGTTTATATGTTAGTAATTGTTGCATGTGTTCTTGACAATTTTTCTTCTTAACAAGTATGAGAAAAGCTATTATCTGCTTTGCAAAATCAATGTAGATGTGCTATAATTGGGAGGTTTGGGGAACTCTTCTCAGTGGTTCTGCTTGTGCATTGTTAATTGTAGTCAATCACTTCCAGGAGATTTTCTTTATTTTGATAGAGAAGGAATTCTGGCACTCACTGTGCTGTTGATAAGTATCATCTCTAAAGAAATACACTTTCTCTGACACTTGGCACAACTCTGCCTTCCACTTGTGAATCTCAGAGCCAAAACCAGCAGTTTGTGGTGATGTAAGAGCAAAGGGGTAGCTTGCAGTGACCTTCTTCCAAACTTGGCCAGGAATTAATGCCAAAATGGCCCATGAAACATACCCTGGGCAGTAGAATAACAACCTGTCAGGCTGCCTAATGCATCTCTGCCTTCCCTGCAACGTCCAAAGGCAGAGGGAGGCGAGAGCACAGAAAACAGATATCCTAAAGAGCGTTTTTATTTAGAAAACAAAAACAAGCCCCAAACCCACAAACAGGGATTTGCATATTCCTGCTGCTGTGCAGTTTCAGGCTGATCATTAGGGGCTCTCAATTGGACATCCTTCAGGAGAGCAGCCTCTGTGCAGGCGGGCTGAAGGGCAGGGGAGAAGGGGTCATGGGCAGGAAATCAATAATGGTGCAATTCCCAGGATGAGGCAGCAGATTCTGCAGCCACTTGTAAGTCCATTATTCACATCAGTTCCAGTGTCCATGGTTATAAAGGGCATCTTTTTAATACCCCTACAACCCAACAGAAGATGCATTTAATATAGCTACAGAGATAATACAGCTACAGAGAAGGACTAGCTAGTATATTTATTTATTTAATTTTTTTTGCAGAACACCCATGAATTTTTTAACTGGAGGGATATGATCTCTGCATAGTTTAAATGTCCCACTTTCACATGCAAATATTTTGTATACAAATACCGGGACGATTTTCTCTAGTCACTGGGTAAATATTCTGCTCAGAAATAGTTTCAAAATTCATCATAAGGAGTCCAGTCACCTACATCATTTAAATGTGCTTGAGGGACTGAAGACTGAACAAGCAAAAACAAAAATTGCACTTGAGCTACTGAAGAACAAAAAGCACAACAGGTATGTTTGTGTCTGTGCTTGTTACTAAAGGATGAAAGTGTGAAGAAAAACTTTAAATTGGTACTGGAAATACACTAGATTTTAGAATTCTGATGCAAAAATATTCAGTAGGACAAGATGCCTAAAATGAGAGCTAAAGGCACTAGGCCAGAGGATTGAAATGTAGAGTTTGTACACGGTAGAGAGAAAAATATTTATTCCTTGTTTTCTATTCCAAATAAATTTCTTTCTCATACTGTAATCTCATACTGCTGTTTATCTCAACCTGTGACTTTGCTTATTCCCTCTTCTCTTCTAAAAATCATGAAGCTGGTGGTGCATTTAATCAACCTCTTTCCTAGCTGATGCCAAATAGGGAGCATATTCCCATGAAACACTTGAGCTGGTGAATTCCCCCAGTTAAATACCACCATTTTAAACAGGGAAGATTAACACAATAAAAAAAAAAAATCAAAGGGAACAGAATTATATTTCAAAGCTACTCCAGGCTAACGTAACCCAGCGCTGAGCTCCGTGCTCACACAGAGAGCTGCTGGCCTCAGGCAGGCTCAATAAAACGTGTTTTACATCTGGATCAGAGTTAGAAAAATCTTACTGCTGCTATCATCGCTTGGGTTTTTCCCTGAACAAATGGTGAGGAATAAAGCAGCCGCTATTGCTGTAGTATGGCTTTCATAAAACAGAATGGCTGTGTTTTCTCACTCCTCTTCACTTATGCCACTATTTGGCAATCAGATAGTGATATTCTCTGTAATTTTTTTTTTAAAATTAGCTGCTGGGGGGTTCTTTGGGGCACAGTAGGGCCAGCTACAGGGTAGAAGCAGACACAGTTATTCACCTTTCCAGATCTATTTAAAGTAGTTCCTACTCCAAGAGCAGGAGTTGAAACAGCTCTTTCTATGAGCTGGAAAACACAGGCATCCATGAACTCTCTGTCTTTTTTTCTTTCTGGGGGTACCCTAAGCTATGCTTTCAGTAGTAGTTAAATTTAAATAATTTTGTTAATTATGGATCCCTCCATTAAAAAGTGGAAAAATAGACCATTTTGTCCTCTGGTGAACTATAATGGAAGACTGTAGTGCAGAAAAGAAAGATACAGGACCAAAATTGGGAGCCCTTAATTTTTGGATTATGAACTCTTTCCAAGGTGACTGAATGAAAAGGGAAAAGGAAATAACAGCCGTGGTCAGAGAGCAGAGAACATGGAACCCCAGCTTCCCTGTTCAATGGGCTATTCCTAGGGAATACTGCTTAAAGTAAATATGCAAAAACATCAGCAAAATACACTATATTTATTGTCTTCTCTCTAAGAAACCGCCAAACGGGTTTATTACAATTATTAACATTTAGCCATTAAAGAGTATCACCAGTAACAGTTATTCTTGTTTTTCCCAATCCTTCCAATTATCATGTCCAAGATCCAGGTTCATAGTTTTAAATGACAAGGAAATTCTTATCTGTGTGAAAACGTTTTCCCTCATCCTTGTGTTACCTCAAATACAGATTCTTGCCTGCTTGTATTTTAGCTCATATAATGCAGCCCAGATAGTGCAATACTTGGAAGACAGGTTTGTGTTTTGTTTTTTTTAATTGGTCACTACCATTTTTTGCATTAGTGTTTCAGTTTTAAGGAGGAAGAGAATGCAGTTAGGCAGAAGAGACATTTTCACTCTCTCCACCACTGCTGGTAAAACATACTCACCTTACATGATTGAGAGAATTGCCTTTCAGCTCTGAGAGGTTATAAATAGAAGGCATTGTCATTGTCTAGCAGTTCTCCTGCAAAGGAGAGCTAACTGAGTAGATTAATAAAATATTGGCATTAAAAAACCATTTTCAGTTAATTTTTAAACTAGCTGATGAAATATTTCTATAGCAGCCCTGTCAGCTCATGCTCCAAGTCATAACCTCTCCTGCTTGGCTTTTTTGTTGGTTTTTTTTTTTGGTTGCTTTGGGGTTTTTTAAGTAAAAAACCCTTTCCCCACAACTAAAATGCCTGAGCTTTGGAAGAGTGAGGGTGTTTCATGCTTAGAGTTATAAATTATTGGTTTGGGTTGAAGGGACTTTTAAGGAGACCCCACCAGACTCCAGCAGGTTCCTGGGGTTCAGTTCAGATGCAGTGGAGGCAGCCTGGGGATGGTTTGTCCAAACTGGGCAGGTCTGTGGCTCTCCTGTGGCTGGGGCTCTGCTCTTCTGTGCAGGAAGAGGTGAGCAGAATGTAAAATTGGTCTGGGAGCTCGTTAATGCCCTTAATGAGGCATTGGTTTTGTTTTTTATATAAAGTACAGTGTGTGTCATATAAGGTCTGGTCTTTCAGGGACAGATAATTTAAAATCGAATAGTAATTTACCACTCTAACATCAGCCAAAACATCTCTGTTTGGATTTTAATTCTTCTTCAGCTAAGGGATGACAGCAATGAAGATTAAAGCTTTTTTTATTTCTCTTTATGATCTCAGCAAAGTGCAGATTTGAAACACAGGAAAAGGTTGACCTTCATATTAACCTGAATTTCTTTTCCTGTTTCTTCTTGAACATATTTTATTCTCTTTATGCACAGTGGGGCTCTTTTTTCATGTGCTTTGCTGTTGAGCAAAATGCCGAAAAGATGGAGTGTGCACTTTTACATCAAAGAAATGATGAGACCGTGAAAACTCATTTCCCTTGTGACTTCCTAAATTGTTACTAAGGAATTGAATGTGTCTGTTTGAAACAATGTGTCCCTTTAAATTCTGTTTTCTGATTTGTCTTAAAACAGAAAACCACAGTTTCATTTAGAGCGTGATCCAAAGGCCACTGAAGTCAAGAAAAGATTCTTAGTTACTGCAGTGAGTGGTAGGTCAGATTTTTCAAGTATTTCACTATGTAAAACCCAGGACAGACAGTTTTTAAAAGAATTGGTTGTCTAGAGGGGAAAAACTTGCCTGGTGTATTTTGTTTATTCAGCTAGTTAAAAATCTTACCTTCTGGTGGGCAAGAACTAAGTGAATTCCCTTCTTATTGCACAGAATGCATTTGACAAGGACAAGAAAGGTCAAGCTGTAGTTAAATTCAGAGACCCAAACCAGGGAAAATATTGATTTACTTCTGTTTTTCTCATAGATAAAGGTGATGTGAGATAGAAGCAAACACAGTAACAAAATCCACCACTTAAACTCTGTTGGAGGAAAACCTTTTCCAGTGCCACACCACAGTTTTGGATAATCCCCCACTGCTGGGGTGAATGATTTGTCACTGCTACAGTCCAGGAAGTTGCTAGCAATGGTTTTGATCGGAATGAAAGACATTGTAAAGCAATTAAGTTTTGACTATTAATAAAGCTCCCACGGGAGCTTTCATTAATTTTTAAAAGTAGACAAAGACTGCATTTAGTAGCTGTAGAACTGTGGCTATACTGAAATATGGAAAAATGCTGCACCATATCCATGCTGTTGTAAATATTTCTTATCAGTTTCCAGAAGAAGGTTGTGAAGTTCTAATTTAGAAAAGCATTTAAGCATATGATGACATTTCTTTCATTTTGACTGGATATAAATTAAACAAACAGCTAAGCCCTTTGCTTAATAAGGAGCAATTTGAATATCTGCTTATAGCCCAGGTTCAGATTTCATTGAAGTTTCCATTCCTCTGAATTGGAGCCATAATCCCCTGAATTGTCATGGTGTTTTTTGGATCTAGGATCCAGAAAATTTCACTTTCCTCCCAGACACAAAGCAGCCTTCTTGAAGGAACCCATAGTGCATATCCGTATGCCTTTCCAGAGCTCCAGTCTTATGCAGTTTATTTAATTTACGGTTTATTTCTCACTCCCAAGGCATGTAGTAATTTAAGCAGGTGATTTTACAGCTCCTCAAAACAGTGATTGCTTACTCTACCAGTTCAAAAGAAATCCAGTGCTGGAGAAGATATAAACCTTCCCTGGGCAGGTCTCTACCTCTGGAGGTGCTGAACCACTGACACCCTCCCTGTTCCCCTCTTCTGCACTCCTGTCACACTCACACCCAGCTTCTGGTTGGTCAGACTCTCTTTTATGCCTAGAAAGAGTCACTCCCTGCTGTGACCTCATGCTGGGATAGCACAACAATGGAAAAACATTGCTACCAGGAAAATATGTTTAACTGTTTTCAAAGTGCTGGAGCGAGCCAACAGCCCGTATCAAAGCCTCTGCAAAGGCATCGAGCCAGTTTCTCAGATTCCATTGTTTATAATCTCACTTGGGTTATTTCCCAACAACTTGGAAAATGTGTGACTGTTTTTGTGTCTGAAACAAGTTTGTCCAGTGCCAAAGTGAGAATATGGGATATTTACAAAACAAGGCTATCTAGCATGACTGGCAGTCCTTAGGGCTGATTAACTGAGTGGTTCGAGCAATTCTGGTACTGAAGATACAGCAACTCTATTCCGAATTACATGGGGGGATTGACCTGGGTTGTGGTTTGCTGGGTTTATTTTGTTCTTTTTCCTGGTAAAATGGTTCTGAGCCAAGTGATTGAGCCAGGTTTTGTTCCACATTAGTGGTTCTGAATCTGCTAATGCAGCAGATGCAGGAATACGGGTTCAGAGAAACATGAAGAGATAAGTGGGGAAATTTGCTCAATGCTGCTGATTGCAGAGCTCCTTGTGCTAAGCATTTATTATCTGGTAGGTAGGCAGAAAAAGCCCAAATGTACAGGTAATTTGTTTGAAAGCCTTTCTTGTAAACTGCACTGAAAATGGGTATTTTATACTATTACTTAAAAGTCAGAATATCACAACTTTGGTTTCAAATCCAAAGAAAGCAGGTACCCCTTTCCAACAATGTTAGATCCTGCAGCCTTGATTCCAGAGGATGGAAGGTCACTGGCTTCAGGGTTCTTGGAAGCAGAAGAAAAGCAGTTTGGAAAGAAAAAAAAGAAACCTTCAGAAGATCCAGTGTTCATTTTTAGACCAGTAGGTTGCATTTAAAATCCCGCCTTGGTATTTTTCTTTTGCCGTCAGAAGCACGTAGGTATATAACAACTTCATACCTTTCAATCTAAGAAAAATTGACAGCCCTCACATGTTGAAAACCTGCTATGCCAACAGCTGAACTCTTCAGACTTCCAGGAGTAATTTCATTACAGGGGCTCTGCTGATATGATTTTTTCTTTTAAAATAATGATGGTTTCCACCTGATGAAACATTTGACATTTTCTGTTATGTGTAATAACATAACCACTGCCATTGGGTTTGCTACCCACTTTTCATCATCACTAATTTTTTGGGGTAAAATATTTCGGTAAATAGGGGGAGGGGTTTTTTTTCAGGCTAAAAAATTACTTTCAAGAAGAGGGAAAAGATGAACTTCCTGCAGTGAGGCCGGTAAAAATTGTTCTGGTATTTACAAAGTGGGCCAATGCCTTTTGATTAAAACTAAAAGTGAAAAATCCAACTCTAGCTTGAGAGCCCAAGAGACAAAACTTCTTCAGTGCGGCAGAGAATGAAAAGAGAGTCAGGTGGCCCTGTGAGCTCCTGCAGAGGCTCCAAACTGTGCAGCCCTGGAGGAGCTGTCTCTAGGTAAGGGCGTTTGCCCGCAGACTTTCCTTGTGCCCAGCTACTCAGCCCAGCTGTTGTCTTGTGCTCCCACCTGGTCCAGGGGAAGGTGGCCCTGCCCATGGCAGGGGGTTGGACCTACATGATTTTTGGGGGCCCTCCCATAGAATCATTCCCTGACGTCCTTTGGGACCCTCAGGAACATCCATTGCTTCCATACCTACTCAGCCATGCAGCTGAGAACCAGACCAGTCCTGACTTTGCAGGATGGTAGATTTTTATGTTCACTAAAAAAAAAGAAGTCCATAGAGCCACTATGTCCTGGATACCTCCACAAGAGGAGTATTTTCAAGAACATTCCAAGATAACATCCTAAAAAATGCAACATCAGAAAGAACTGGAAAGCATTTGCATAGAAATGATCATAGTATTCCATGTTGGCCTAATTTTTGCCTGTGTTTTAGGAGGTTTATGAAAATTCCAGGGCTGATTACTATATTCATGTCATGAAATTAGTAGAAATGTAGCGAGTCAGTGCATTAATCTCTTCAACCAGTCAAAAGAAAATATTTATCTCAGTTACCCAATGGTAAAAATTATATTGCTCAATTTCTTAATCTTTAGTGCATGTAATAATACAGAAAAAACACTTTGCAAAGTGCTTTCTGCCAAGCAAATTCCAGGCCACGCTAAAGGAGTGCACTTTGAAATAATGAAAACCATCATTTGGGCTGTTCACAAAAGAAATACTTAGTGAGTTTATGAATGTTAAACTCTAAATCTGTTACTTATTTGCTAGTAAATTATGCGGACATATAAAAAGAGAGCATGCTCAGCAACTGAGGAAGAAGTTATGACTCTTAGGACATGTTATAACTAGAAAAGAATCTTTACCTGGGTTGTATTTGCCACTGAAGAAATTTAAAAAGAAAATGAAAGAAAAAAGGTAAAGGGAAAAGGAAAGTTAAATAATAAATTTAATTTTGCCTTAGAATCAATTCCCTTTCAGAACAAAGGAATAACTGTCAAAGCAGGTTTTGGAACAGAGTTGTGAGAGATGCTAGAGACCAGTCAGAGGTCTAGAAAATATGATCTCTGAAGAAAGACTGTGTGAACTGGAACTCTTTTAGATTAAAAAAGAGAGCACCAGGGCTAGGTGACCTCCCTTCCAGCTTTATATTTCTATGGAAATAAAAGGATCTGAAGGAGGGTCACTGCATCCAAAGACATAATCCTATCTTTCAGGAAATAAAAATTGCTTCTGTATAAAAGTTGAACTGTCACCTAACCTACAGACTTACATAAAGAAATAAAGGGAAATCAGTGTCCTTTTACTCCCAGAATAAGGAGGAAAGCAGCGTGCATGGGGTTGCAAGATTTTGTTTCTATGCAGGGGAGTGGGGTGTTGATTAAATTCTGGCTAAAGAGATCTTTGTCTGTTGTTTTGTTGTTCTGTTAATATTTATTATAGAAACATTTAGCTAACAGATCAGATGACACCTGGAACTTTGTGGTATTAAAACAATAAATAAATAACTGGTTTTTAACTGTTGGTGGTAGATGTGTTTACAAATACCATCTCAAAGAGCACCTGGCCACCTCAGCAGGTCCTGACAACCCAGCTTTCTAGTGAGCCTGCTCATCAATTATATACATGAAGTAAATTCCACCTGGCCATATACTTTTCACTGGAATAATGAAAGGGGTTTTAATTTATGAAAATCATCTTTATAACAGGAAGAGGACTCTTACAAACCATCAGATGAAAAGTGGAGGAAAGTGAGCTCATTCAAAGCAGGTATGAACCAATTGGGAAATTAAATTCTCTGTTCACTGTTCTCCAAACAGTCTCTGATAACATTCTGCGGTCCTCTTTTTCCTTTCCCTACAGGAATGCCCAGAGGTGCCTTTGCCCTTTGGGTGGCAGGGGTTTGCAGAGGTGATGTGAGAACAGGTAGGCAGAAGAGGGGGAGGATGAGAAGAAGGAAGGTGCATTGCAAAGGCTGTTGTAGGTTTTGAAATTAAATGCAGATAAATGGAATTCTCGGACTTGCCCACATAGAAAATCGGTGGTGGAATTGAGTCCAGTACTGAAGCCTCTTGGTTAGTGTTTATTCTCTGCCGTGGTTTCTCAACACCAGTCCTGTCTTCCCTGTCTGTGTACATCTTTTTAGGTTTCTACTGTGCTTTCGTTCTGTCCAGTGCAATGAAGAGTTAACAGTATAGGAGGTTTTAAATAGATGTTTTTTCAGATTGTGTTTGCTTTTAGCTTGTTCTTTTTAATCCAGCAGGAACACTGAACATGTGAAATTGTTATTAGTTTCAGGTTTTTTAGATGAAGAAACCTTCCAAATCTTACTGGTTCTGAGAGATTCTGGCAATGTGCTTCATCCTCTGGACAGTTGCTGCAAAGAATTGTACAAATCTGACACATTTGTTCTTGTAATTTTTTTCAATTTTATTCTTGAGATTCTGCCTGGGAAGGAGTTGTTTTAAAAATTCATTATTATTTGATTGCAAGTTGGATGTCAGCCAACTAAATTTTTGAATTTGAAAGAAAATGCAGCATCAGCTTCTTTGGAACTATAATGGAACGAAACCCTCCAAGCACTCATTAAAAGGGCTTCTGACATCTAGCAAAATTAGACGAGGTGTAAATCACTGAACTACCATATGTAGTTTGAAATGGAATATTTAATTCTGTAGAATCCAAACCCAAGGCTAAAGGGAAATTTAACTACACCAGCATAATATTTTGATGATGGAAGAAGTAATACCATTTTAGATGTTTTATATTTAAAGTTTAATTTTAAAAAATGTTTATTAAGGGAATCTCCATTGATATCCACATTGTTGTCTGGCACATAGGCAAATGCTTGAGGAATAATACTGAAGTACAGTAATGACTTTTCTCCACTGAAGAGTTTCTAAGGGCTGTAAAAATATTACTGGAAAATTTTGATTGTAGAAGCATGATCATAATAATTATTTCTTCCTTTAACTTCCTCCTGGTAATTTTGTGCCCTTTGATGTAGCTCATATCAGGGTGTTTGCTCTTCTCAAACACTGAAGAATGGAGCTGGTTCCATTGTGGAGGTAGAAGGGATCAGGAGCTGTGGAACAGTTTTGCCTTCAGTTTTCCTTGCATTCGAAATGCAGCTGAAAAGTGACAGCTTTTATCCAAAACCAGTCACAGTAGTATTGTAAGTAAATACTTCTATTAATGTTCTATCCATTGACCCTTGTTGGGACTGGGGCTTCATTATGCTGATGCCATGCAAGTTTCAAAGAGAAAGTGCCTGGCCTGAGTCTTTGTAAACAGACAGAAGGAAAGGGATGCAGGTGCATCACCTGAATAAATAAATAAATAAAAACATAGAAGAATGGGTCTCACTTTGCTACACACGAAATAAGTTTGATTTTGGTCCCTCGTGGCTCTATTTGAACTCTGGTTTTGTGAGATTATTATGGGGGTTTTATAAGGTTTTGCATTAATTTAAGTTATCAGGCTGTGACTCAGCCTTTAACTGCACTTTGGAGAATCAGGGTTAGATGGTGTTGTTTTATCATTATTATTTTCTAAATGCCTTTATGAAAGCAGACAAGAATTTATCTCACATGCTGCAAAAGCATAACTGCCCCGTCAGGAGAATGAGTTTAAACATAAAAACACGAAATGAATTTAAACAGAAAACCACATTTGTTTTCTTTTTTATACGGCACACAAGAATGGAATACTTCTGCACAGAAATGCACTTCCTTGTGATGGGATGGATGAATAGACTTTGATTCCTCAAAGAGAACTATTTGTTTGTCTCTTCAAGCCAGACAAGGTGAGACTTATGAATTATATTTTAAGAGGAATCACTTTGAAGGCAAGGGAGAAATCATGTGAGAAAACTGTCACCTGAGGAAATCTTGTGCATAGTTTCAAATTTATTAAGAATAAAGACATTCTTCAGAAAAGGAATGAGCTTTGAAAGATTCAGGATGTGCAGCTCTGTGCTGAGAATAAGGAAGAGATTTGGTTCCTTCACATTGTTCTCTGGAGTGGGGAAGTGGAGCAGTGGGAGTGTGCTGGGATCAAAGGATGGTTGGTAATTTATTTTGTGTCCTTTTCTACAGCTACTTTGATATCCAGTCTAAGCTGAAATGAATAATGTTCATTTCTTGAGGAAAATATGGTGCATTTGAGAACCAGTGTTCAAATGAGCAATAATCCAGTCTGGCTTCCTTTGTGTTATCCAAAGCAGCAGCGTCTTCAGCTTCAGAGATAAGGGTAGGAAGACTGCTTAATTTCAAAGGTTTTCACTTTTATCTTAGTCTGGGAAATCTGAATACTTTAATGGGTTTAGGTTTTTAATTTAATTCCAGGTTGCTCATCATTTCACCTTTCAGCTGGGCTATAGAGATAATTCAATCATATTTCCCTTGACAAACCATCTGAATTACACTTACATTTCTCTGCAGATGTGAAAATCAGTTGCCATAATACAGAGAGTGACAGACTTTTGCCTTCCCTCCCTCTTTCTCCCTTAATTTAGGAACTGTTCTGGTCTTGCTTCATAATGCAGATGTCCTCTGACACAGGCGTGTGGGAGACAGCCCTTGTATAGGATGCAGTGTGGCAGTTTTTTGCACAGACACAATGTCAAAAGTTTTGGAAGTAAGGCCAGAGAGCGGTCATTAGGCAAAGAAAAGTGTCAAACATGCAAAACAAGTACGTTCTGGAGGTTTGGAGAGTGTGGGCTCTATTTTGCCCAGAGTTCAAGTAATGCACTCGTCTGTGTACATGCTTTTTCCCTTCCCTAGTTGTTTTTCAAAGAGACTCCTAGCTTTTCCCAAAGCTACCCCCTTGCTCTCCACCACATAATCAGACCTTAACTTCTGATGTGAATGCAAGGACATGGAGGGGGATTCTCTACTCTGATTCTTGATCCCAAATGGGTCATCAAGAAAGGAAAAAAGGTGAAGTACTAATTTCTTAAATTAATGTTTTTACTGTTAGACTTTACAAATTAGTTTTGTATGTGAAATGTCTTCTCTTGGAGGTACCCCAAATGAACTCAAGCATTTCACAAGTCTGGCTGAATGCCTGCTAAAGACAGTGTCACATTTCCACTCTCAGATAAGATCTGTCTTCTCAATGTTCATCTTCTTTTTGAGGTCACTAAACATGGAGAAGTTTTTTATCTCCCACATGGATTTCATCACCTCTGTTTTTACGCTACCTCTGGAGGTGGAGACAGCACCAGCTGCTCAGCAGTTACAGGGGATTGCTGCATTTAGAACTCCTCAGGTGTGAATTGCTACCCCCAATCCACAGAGATGTTTCTGCATTCTTTGCTTTAGGAAGCTGCCTGTACTGCCAGCGTTTTCTTCTAGTTAAGAGACAAGGAGCCATCAAAGGCACATAAAACAGTTTTCCGTTGAGGCCCAGGTGGAAATCCCTGAGTTTATTCTCTTTCATTCTAGACCATACAAGCTTGTGAAGGCTCAGGGTCTAAACCGACCCTTCATGTGATGCGCTGTTGTTGTGCAGGTATCATTTTCTGACTTTCTTCAGAGAGATATAAACATTAATTTTTGCCCCAAATACTCACAGGAAGACTATCTGTTATTTATGAAATTGGCATTCATTTTAGATTTGGCAGGTGTTCATACCCTTGGACATGAAACAGCTTTTTTATTTGAGGTGCCTTGCTGAAGACAGTCCCTTTCAGCAGGGCAAGTAACACCTGGATATTTCTACTTCATAAAGGCAGAGTCTAGAATAAGTTGTGTGTGTAGATGAGGGTGTGTGAACTAAAAAAAAAGGCCAAACAAACCAAACCTTAGAACAATTACAAAATTTTAAATTTTATACTCCTATGTGTGTGTTGTGTGCACATTCATGTTCATATGTGTGCACATGGATGTTAACATTTTAACATTAGGGTAAAACTTTATAATATGCCTTAGATTACAGTGGCTTTTCAGCCAGTAAATTATATAGACAAAGTTTATTACAAAAAAGATCTGTCAGTGTAATTAGACATTTCATTTAACTAAGTGGATGGAAAGAAACTCAGACTAAATTATGATTTTTCTCACTGTTTTTGGTAAATAACAAAGCAATCTTCCTCTAGGCTAGAAAACTGAGGGAAAGGAGGAAAACAGAGAAGCACAAAATGCAGTTATTTATGTTGCTGTGTAAAACAGCATTGTGAAGTAAGAATATTTTGCATCAATTTTTTTTTCTATGAGATTTTATTAAACCTTCCTTTTCTCAGGCTTTTTTATAGCCTGCAGCTATTTGTCTTCATGGCATAACAACACTATTTGTTGTTAGAGGTATAACCCATCCAGAGCGTTACTCTTCAGTGTGTGGCTCTCTGGATACTGCTGTACAGGTAATAACTTTTTTTTAGCAGTGATGAAGACACAAATATTCTCCATGAGACACAGTCGAAAATCGTATTTCATGATCTTGTTTTGAGCATCATTTTAATATTTAATACGACCACGTGTGACTCTGACAGACGTAAACTGTGATGCATGGGATTAATTTCAGTGGGCCAGATTCATGTCTCATCCTGTAATGGCACTGGACAGTTAAAGTCAACGTGATTGGGAAGGGCACCTGAGAAAATGAAACTCCACCATCTGTCTTTGCTTCAAGTTGTGAAATTGCTTTTAGAGGAATTCAAGAGTACAGATCAGTGTGAGATGGAGAATTTGGAGAAGAAAATGGGTCAAAAACAATTGACAAGGCATTGTAATGTGGTATAATCCTTGTGGAAAACAGCAGTCTTCTGATACAAAGCAATGTAGAAGTTACTGTTATTTCCAGCACAGAGCTGTCCCATTTGAACTGAATATGAATATCATTATGCCACTTGTGACTTATTCTGTGCTTCAGCATTTCTTCATTTTATTCTGGCTTCCTTGTGCTATTTCTTTATACTTGCCATCATATATGTGCATTTTTCCCCTATATTTTATGATTCACTTTTAGATTTTCAGATTTTTAAAGAATTCTTGATGCCATCATGTTAATTTTTGATGTACTTCTAATCTTTCCTCCATGTTAGGATAATTTGCTGTCCTGTCTTTATCTCTTACAATCCTTTTTTCCTTATCACTGTTAGATACTTGCATTTCCCTGAGCTATTTGAAGTCCATTACCCTTATTTTGTTAGTCGCAATTTAAAGGAAGAACAGAAGACGTATCATTTTTACTATCTTTTTCTCTTGAATTAACTTCCACTTTAAGATTCTCAACCACTTTCTCCTAAAGAATTGGAATTAAATCTAAAATAGCTACTCTCTGCATAATTTCCTCCACTTCATGAAATGAAAAAGCAGTCCCTAGCACATCTGAAGAATTGAATAGACAACTATGTCCTCCCGTAATGCTTTTCCAAAGAGAGCCTTGGATAGTTGCAATCTCATCCTACTCAGGAATGCATTCCCATTCCCATGAGGTCCTGACTGTTAGGTCTTTCCAGTTTCTGCCCCTTGGATACCTCCAGTAGCTGCTGCGTTGAAAGAGCCTACTGATCAGAAAAATCTTTGGTTTAAACCTTTCATTCTGTGCACTTTGTCTCTCCCATTTTTCAACTGGTGTTCAAGAAATATTTCTGTCAGGGTCTGGAGTGCATGTTCTGGGAGGAGCAGTGAGGGAGCTGGGATGTTTAGCCTGGAGAAGAGGAGGCTCAGGGATGACCTTGTCACTCTCTACAGCTCCCTGGCAGGAGGTTGGAGTCAGGTGGGGGTTCAGCCTCTTCTCCCAGGCAGCCAGCGACAGGACAAGAGGACAAAGTCTGAAGCTGCACCAGGGGAGGTTTAGGTTGGCCATTAGGAAGAATTTCTTCACAGAAAGGGTGATTAGACACTGGAATGGGCTGCCCAGGGAGGTGGTGGAGTCACCGTCCCTGGAGGTGTTCAAGGGAAGCCTGGACGTGGCACTCGGTGCCGTGGCCTGGTTGACACGGTGGTGTTGGGGCACCGGTTGGACTTGATGATCTCAGAGGTTTTTCCACCCAAACTGATTCCGTGTTTCTGTTTGTGGATCTGTACTGCAGGTGTTTGAGGGCTCACTTCACATCCTCCCTTGCTTAGAACCTCTTCAGTTCTCTCCTCCCTCTCCTGCCCTCCTTGGCTCTGACCACACAGCTTCTAAATCTATAACCTGAGAAGAGCAGGGAGAAAAGCCTGCAGACTCTTTTCCCTGGCACCTTTTAAAACTGGTTAAAGCCTTGCTCATGAGGAACACTTGCCAGGCTGGTGAGAAGGTTTCCCTCAGCAGTCAGTCCCTGAGAGATCCATCCTGCGTGTCCACCTGTGCAGCCAGAGCTGCCCATGGCACATCCCGAGCCCTTGGCCCTGGCTGGGGACATGGATAAGGGCAGCATCTCAGGTCACAGCCCCTCCAGCCTCCCCTTGCAGCACCACAGTGCCAGGTAAACAAACAGGAGATGCCACATGCATTTTTTGCTCATCTGTGACAATAAACCTTGTTACTTCAGGCAAATAGTGTAACTCCTAATAATTATTATTTCTACCATTATCTGAAGCTATGGAAATTAATGTCTTCATCTAATTAAATAACTGCTTGTGTGCTTGACAAAGTGTTATATTTATACAAGAGACTCGGTTCTCCAAATTACTGAAAATAGTTTCATTGAATGAATACAATATGCCAGTTAGATTCTTGGCATATAATGTGTGTTTCAGCATTAATACTGAGGGAAAATTTAATCTACCCAATTCTTTTATGACATCTAGAAGACAAGACAGGGATCAATGCATGCGTAGCCTCTCATTTTTGCCAATTTTATGCAAATCAAATGGCAAAAAAGAGCATAATTTTGTTCCATTATTCCATTATGTCTAGTACAATTATTGTTTCACTATCCTTGTTGCAGACTATTTGATGTACTTGTTTTTCCATTTTTTGCAAGTATCACTTTCCAAAGTCTACTAGTACAACTACTTGAGTATTAACTGAAAAAAGAAAGAAGTAATTTTTTAAAATACACAAAAGGAAAAAAACAGGAAAATTAAGTAAGCTCCAAAAGTAACAACTGAAAAGGAAAAGGTAACTTTAGGAAAAGTGAATAACTTCATTGCAGTATTAAAAAACATATTGTAAAATTATTATTAAAATACTAAGGAGGTTACCAATGTAGCCATTATTAAAATGTTGGGTGTTTTTAAAAAGAAGGATAAGAAATCTACATGAGATTTTTTTGAAGTGGAATCACTATGACTAGGCAGCATCACTCCAAAGGAGCTGAAATGTGATATTAGGATGAAAATTGTATTAATCAAAATATTGATTATACTGCTGATTCAGCAGTTACCCAACATTTTACTTTTTGCTTTGTTTTTGTTTTTTTTCCCAAAGAGATGAAATTTGTCAGCCTGACAACATGGACAGAGAAGTCACGCTCAAATAGCCTTGGAAGAAATTGGTGTAGGACTTACAAAACTCCTGGGTAAAGGATAATGTGAGAGTAAGAACCAGAAAGCCACCAATAATAAATGCATTCTTCCTAAGCCTTACAAAGAAAAAATAGTGGATAGGAGAAAATTGGAGCATATGGTTTATTTTTATTTTCAAAATCTTTTAATAAGGCTTTTCTTTTTTTTGGCTAGTTTGCTGAATGATATTTAAAAAAAAAAAAAGGTGGAAACCTCTACTAAATTCTGAGGGAAGCGTGTAAATCCCAGTAAGGTCAATGGAATTTCATTATCTTCTAATATTTTTTTCAGCATTTTGTTGAATCTGTGAATAAAAAGAACA
Organism: Pomatostomus ruficeps; assembly: GCA_013400735.1. NCBI lineage: Eukaryota > Metazoa > Chordata > Aves > Passeriformes > Timaliidae > Pomatostomus > Pomatostomus ruficeps. The sequence continues at coordinate 34,635 of VYZT01032085.1, read as the reverse complement.
AATACAGAAATAAAGGCAACAGTGGTATGAATCCCAAAGATCATGTCCTAATTTAGAAAAGAATGAGAGGAAATAACTCAAAGTAAATGCTTTCTCAGCTAGAAAAAGTCTAATAGCCGTGTCCCTTTGGGATCATTAAAGGGCATTGGATAAATTCAGTACACCTACTAATGATGTGTAAGAAAGGTTGAATAGTGAGATGGAGCTTTGCTGACAAGGAAAAAATGCCCTAGCTTAGTCAAGATTAACCAAGATTGTGAAAAACTCCAGAAGGAATAGCAGGGAAAATGAAAGGCAGCAGAATGAATGCAGAAAAATACTCAGCAGAAGCGACATTTGCAGTGGGAAATGTCAGTGCAGGACGCATTGAGGTTTCAGCATGGCATCCAATTACACATCTATTCAGTAGGAAAACTTCTAAAAACTTTGTATTTTAGAAAATAAATGGGTTATTCTAAGAGTCAAGATCAATGTTGGCAGATTCATTCTGTCATAGATGGAAATGTTATCAGGTTGTCTATTTAATTTCCAGTGTGTGTACAGAAAGAATAGAGAAAGATATAACCTGATTTTATTCCCTGGTTTGGCAGACTTTTATTTGAAAGCAGAGGGGTGTTTCAAATAGTGACAATGTCATTATCAGTGCTGACAGAACTTGATATTTTCTGGTCTCTGTTTTTCTGAAGCCTTTTTCACCCCTAAATGGACCTGAAGCCAACTTGTAATTTACCCTGTTATTCTTCATCTACAGTCTACAATTTAAAAATAAGAGTGCGAAAATATAATTTCTTTTTCTTCATGATAAAGTTCTGCAAAGGAACAAGCACTTCAGCAAAAGTCTGGCTCTTTCTTTGTAGGATAGATTTTACACCTCAGCTCATGCATATGCATAAAAAATACAGAACTGACTCTAAAGATTTTTTCTCCAGATAAAAAATGGGAAAAAATTTGGGAAAAATAAACATTAATTTCCCCCTTTTTGTTTCGTAGATGTTTCTGAGGTTGGCAAACTTCCTACAGCATTTACAGTCTTTATTGAATGGCAGTTTACTTCTAGGAGATGATGGTAACAAATGTGACTACTGCAGCACAGTACACATGAGTGGTAAGAAAGGTAAGATTTTTCTGCCAAGGTTTCACTTTAGAAGTGTGCCAGTGAATTTTCTGTGAACTTTATTTCTTTCTAAGTTTAGAAAAAATAAGTAGGCAAGGGAAGGCTTATATTTCTTTCTAAATTGTGAAAAAATGTGTAGGCAAGGGAAGGCTTATACTTTTAATCTTATAAAATTGATGCCTCCCAAGAGTTGACTTCCCAGACAAGACAATATGAACAGAAAATTGTAACATGCATTATTCTGTTAGCACTAGAATTCGATAAGTAGGGACAAGTTTGTTTTAACTCATGAAAGAGACCGATGGTTTCCATTTTATCAGAAAGGTTTTTGGAGTGGCTCAGGTGGCTCAGTCTTTCTCAATGAAAAATTAGCGTGGGATTTATGAAAGAAAAGCCTTTTGCTGTTCTCCTTACGGAGGGCTGGATGCACGTCTGGGAAGCAAAGGGAAAGCCTTCCCCGGGCTCCCCGGCCAGGCTCAGCAGGGAGCCTGTATGCAGCACACTGGGGAGCCTGTGCCCTGCTCTGGGGTGTTACACAGCAGCTCTTGCAGCTCCGGAATCCCTCTGCAGCTTTTACCTCCTCCACAGCTGTCTACACGCCAGTTTTACCCACGTGTCATAAGGCCAAGGCAGATCTATAGATCCCTGTCCAGCAGCAGTGCAGAGCCTGGCTCCTTCTCCTTAATGAGCCCCATAATATCTGTCCCAAGGAGAAAGGAAAGGGCACAGGAAGCATTTGTTTCTCTTGATATCCTTGCAAAGAGGGCAAGCCCAATGGTATTCTTTTCTCTCCCTCTGCTCTCCAGCCTCTCACATTGTTCTCAGCACAACTGCAAAACCGCTGCACCGGGTACTGTCAATAGCACTGAGCATCCTTAAGTGAGGAGGATGTCTGCAGCAGGGCTCCATTGATCTCAGCCTGCAGGAGAGGGCCGAGCGGGGAGCGGTGCCTCTGTGTGTGCACGGGGGGAGGGAGGAGACGATGGACTCTGCTTTATTCTTGTCCTCAGGGTTCTGCAGGGATTCTGAGCAGCTGGAGAAGTCTTTGTTTGGGGGCTGTTTTGCTTTATCTACTCCACTCTCTCACAACAGCAGCCACAGAGAACTTTAAATATACTTTAAGCTGTTTTACTGAATGAATGCAAATGTATCAGCATTTTCCTCCTTGTATACAGGGGCTTAAGTTTTGATAGCGATAGCCTAGAGCACTTATGCTTTATACTTTATTTATTTTGCTTTCCTACTACAATGGATGTATTCTTGGAAAGCTTTGTTCACATAACCTACATCACTACTCTAGTTTGTAATCTCTTTATCTGTTTTTATTCAGTAACTTAAAACTTTTGATAAGTTATTCAAATTCTTTTAAGTTCTAAATCTACCCAAGATGGTTCAGTACATTAGTTCTTTAAAAGTGTAAATGATTTCTGTGGCAAGAACTGAAAGGATGAAAGGTGTAAAATGTTACACTTGCAAGAAAAGTGGAACTTACAGATACGCATGTAAAGATGAAAGGATTGACAGATCTGACTTCTCTCAGCCAGATTTGTTAACTTCATCTGACACCAAAAAAATCCCATCAAATCAGCACAGAAGAGAACCAATATTGGCATTGGTACATCATTCCTTTCCTAGACTTATGAAATTTCTAGTGCATTGCTGTGGCATACGGCAGCCAAAAGGTTTGCTTTCCTTCATTTTCATAGTGTGTTAGTTCTTAGCCAGGAATCAGTGGTGCAATGTTTCTTCCTTGATGTTCTAAATCTAGAAACCTTTCTAGTTGTGTTTAGATTTTTATTTATGATTGTTCATGCAGTAAAAGTACTACCATGCTATTCTCTGCACCTCTTACAAACACACTAGTCCTTTTCTGTTGGCCTATTTGGGTTTTCCTTTTCTCCAGCCCCACAGAATTACTTACAAAGCTGTTAAAATTTTCCCAACATAAATTCATATTTCTTTTCTTATTTTGTTTCTGTTTCTGTGCTTTTGAATAGTTCTCTTGCCTGGTAAAAGATTGTTGAGATCTTAGCTTTACTGTGAATGGTAATTTCAAAAGTTTTGAATGTTAATTTCAAACATTTTAAAAAACTTGGCTGATTTTGTAGATCTCAAATGCAATCTTCCTTCAGTCTGAGAAAAAGATGGTTCAGATGGCTTTAGAACTTTTTTGTTTGGTTTAAAGGAGTTGAGAAAGTGAAGAAGGAATGTAACTCCCTGTCATGGTAAGCAAAACTATTTCTTAAAGTGTTTCTGTATTAAAGAGTATTCTTGAATTGTGTCTTGGACTGTGGTCTCCTTTTAATTGCATTTCTGGTCCCATAATAGTATTTAACAGAGGACAGTTGTTCAGCAGCCTTAATCACATGTGATATTGTACAATTAGCAGACTGTTCCACAAAGGCTTCAGCCTCAGCTTTTTATCATAAAATATAAAGCAGTAACACAATTTCCCTTTCCTCTCTTTGCATGAACTCACCAATTCATTACCAAACACATACAAAGAGATGTCTAATAGCTAAGAAACGTGTCTGATGCAGGACAATGAAATGATCTATCTCAGCTCTGTTAGGAAGACAATGTACAATGTACTCCTGGACTGAGAGCAACTTGTGGACCTTCTTAAACCCTCTGGAACTAAACTGGGAAAATCACTTTTCATCTCTGTTTTCCCCACATACTTTCAGGTGTTCCCTCCATCAAGACTGTAAGCTCCTTAAGGCACAGAGTCTTTCTCTGTGATGTTTGTACTTTGTGTTTGACATTCTGATCTTGCTTGGACTCTTTTTTCACACAAAGCTCAAGTGGTTACTGCTGGATGTTACTGTGTCCCTCACAGGAGTACTGATGGACTTTGGAAATTTCGGTGAAGGTTTAATGGTGTGCCTGGGAAAACAGGTTAAACCAAAACCCAAACAAATTCCTTCGGGCTTCAAGGGTAGAAACTTAAGAATCTGGGGAGGGGTCGATTTGGATCTGATTCCGTATTCTTAATGGGATCACTTTGGACCTATCTACTTAGAGAGGGTACCAGGAGATGAAATTAAATACCCTTTCTTCACTACTTGGAACAGAGACATCATGTCATAAATTCCCAATTTCAGTGTTAGGAAAAAGTTTCCGAGGGTGTGACTGATCGTAAAATGAAAACAGGTTACATTAGAGTTGAAAGAGATGGGCTGTGGAAGAAACACTTAAAAAACAAAAGAACATTTTAGGCAACTTTAATACAAGGATTACTTTTGCACTGCTCCGTTTACAAAGGCAGCAACTTTTGTGACTGCTCATCTTGCTGCAAGCAGGAGGCGACGTCTGGATGTGAACCGTAAAGCGAGAAGATGAGGTAGAGCTTAGGAAGGTGAGGTTCCCAAAACAAGCTGCAACATCTCTTCTGCTGCCAGCCGGGAGGAGTTCGAGGCAAACGCCTCTGAACTTTGCAAGACCCGAGGCGAACAGAGCAACCAAGGCAGCCGAGCGGGGACATCCGAGCCGCTCCCCGCCAAGGAGCGCGGGACGGGGCGGGTTCGTCTCGGAGGTCGGGGCGGCGGGGGCTGCACTCTCGGTGCCGCTGTGTTCCCGGTGCTGCTCCGTTCCCGGTGCCGCTCCAGCTCCCCCACAGCTCCTGCTCTGGAAGCGCGGGCGGGAGAGGCGCCCGCCGGGGAAGCGGCGGCCGCGGGAGCTCCGGGGGGGCGGTCACCCCTCGGACCCCCCTCCCAGCGAGGGACGGATCCACGCGGGCCGAGGGGCGGGAGGCGGCTCCGAGCGGCGGTGACAATTAGCCTTTAAAAATGGCTGCTTGGAAGCTGTCAGCTGGGACGCGGAGGGGCTGCTAAGCCTCCTCTCGCTGCCGCCCGCCTCCCGTCCCCGCAGGGCTAATAACGGAGCGGGGAGAAAGCTCCCCAGCCCTTTCCCCGCCCCGCCGGAGCGCGGTGCCGTAGCGGCTCGGGGCCCGGCCGCCCTCACTTCCCAGCTGGCTGCCTGGCGAGAGGACGGCGGCCCCCGCCTCCCGCGCTCCTCCTCGCCGCCGCTGCGTGTGTGCCGCGGGCACCGGGATACAAAGGAGGAGGGGGAGCCGCGGGATACATGGTCCAGGGTGGCGTGTGCGCGGCCACGGGGGCTCGTCTGGCGAGGAGAAAACACAAGGTCAAGAGGCAGCTCTCCTCCTCCATGGAAGAAGACGGGAGCGATGAGCCCTGAGGAGGACGACGAGGAGAAGGGGCGGATGGCTGAAGGCTGCCGCTGCCGGGCTTCCCCTCGGGAGTGACGGGGCGCGGAGGGCTGAAGGGGCCGGAGGAGGCAGCGCTGGGGTCGGGAGGGAGGAGAGGAAGGCGAGGAGGAAGCGGGGGGTTTGAATCTCCCCGGCTGGATTATCTCCCCTCCGGGGAAGCTGCCATCGCCACCCGGCGCCGGCCGCGACTCGGCCCGCGGCCCCCGCGGCCAAGATGGACCTGGGCAGCGCCGGCCGGAGAGCGGGAGCTGCCCCCGCCGCCCCGGGTGCCTGGAGACCTTTCCCCTCCGCCGGCTGCTGCTGCTTCGCCTCGCTGCTGGATCTGAACAGCTGGCTGCTCTTCTACGGCTTCCTCTACCTGGCCCTCTATGCCCAGGTGTCCCAGTCCAAGTCCTGCGACAAAATCTCCTGCTTCTCGGGTCATTGTGTCAACTCCACCTGTGTCTGCGACCAGGGCTGGGTGGGAGACCAGTGCCAACACTGCCAGGGCAGGTTCAAGTAAGTCTCTGCTTATTGCGGTTTTCTTCTTCTCATCCCTACATCCTTCTCTTGTCACTTTCACTTGCCTTTTTTTTGTTTGTTTGTTTGTTGGTTTTGTGGTTTGTTTTGTTTTGTTTTTCTCGTGTCTGCTATGATTTTGTTCATGTGTGGTGGAAGTGTGTGGCAGAAGTTAAGGATGAAACGGGCTCCTCCAGCTCTTGCGAGCACAGGACACAGCCCCCCTCTGACTTACCGCTGAAAATAGGCTGCTCCACTTCATGGGAACTGAGAGACGGGGACAAATCGGCCTAAAGCTGTGTCGCTGCTGTCCCTTCTGGAAGTGTCATGGAAATGACATGTGCACTTCATGGGGCTGCCCAGGGAGCAAAAATTAGTAGTGGATTTTAATGAGACTTTTTCCTTCTGAAGAATGAAAGGTTTAGCTCCTTCCAGTCTGCCTTTCTTTCAAGTGTTTGAGCTAAGAGGGCTTTAGTCAGTTGTATTCAGGACAACACAAGTGCAGCTGAGTGAAATGTGCATGCCTGGTGATAAGGTTTGCAGGAGACAGTGGGATATGTAAAACAATATCGTATTTTTGCAAAGGAACGAGTACTCAGTCAGGCTCTAACTACCTTCTCATTCTTAAAAGTCAATGTGATAGCGAGTCATTGATCAGTGAGAAGGAAGCACACCCTGACACTTGCTTTTCTATATGGAGTGGGAAAGAAGACTTAATTTATAGGGCTGTCACTTTTCTCCCGCCCCCTTTGGTATCAGTGTAAAGACTGGCTGTGAAGAATACTGTTTGCTGTTATTTCGCTATATAATCTTGGACAGGACATCTCATTTCATTCCCTGTAAAACACCCCTTATAAGCAGGAACTCCATTTATTAAGTGTGTTGACATATATAGCTGGAAAGTGTTCTATTATCTAACTAATAGCAATGTATTGGTGAGGCTATGTCTTAGAGAAGTCAAATTCTGTCTTTGGGAAACTACTTTTTATAGGTTAAATATCAATAACTGTTTATTTTAAAATTGTGTTTGTTTAGTTTTTCTCTCTGGAGTATTGAAAATAAGCTGTATAATTTACATCTCTTTTAAACGTTTAATACAAGGTCACTCATTCCTAAATAAACAAAAAGTGAATCCAGTAACTTGTTAGCCTGGGAAGTTGAGGAGTAGCTAGGGTCAGACATATTGGCTGAAGTGATGCACACAGTGCAGAGAAGGGACCAATTCGCTGATATTTGGTGGATATTGCAGCAGTAAGATTATAACTCAGCTATAAAGCTAACACAAGGCAAATACAATACATCTTTTCTGCTTATGAACTTGACAATAAGGTTTTAAAGTTGGCCAGTTGTTGCCTGTGTGTATTGGATGTTTGGGGTCTGTCCTGCTGTGGAACAATGGGCTGATTTCGGAGGGATTGAGAGTGATGAGAGGAGGCCCCGGTGAATGTTCTTTGTGTACGTGGACCTGCAGAGCTACTATTTCCTGGCTATAAAGAGATTACTTGTATCCTTTGTCTTGGTGCCACTCGTAACAGACCCTAATAGTGCAAGGACCAAAACAAACTGCGGTTTCTTCAATTTCAAAGCTTGTTGTGAATGAGTATGTTCTCTGAACTGTTACTGGAGCCGTTATCCCGTCCGCACAGGTATTATCTTGCTTATCTGCTGAAACATCTAGGTTTCTTTCCTTTGGTTGTGTGTGTCAAGTGAGGCAGCACAGTGGTTACATTTTCCCTTCTGGTAGAAAGTTAATAATCCATCCCCACCTAGAGGAAGTTCTGTCTGAGTGTTGGAAGGGCTCCTCTTCTGAGCCGAGTTAACACAGGGCTTCATAGAAGTGCTGCTAGGGGTTTTGGTGAAATCGGAATGGATTTCTCATTAACTCCTCTATGTTTTTTCATGCTTAGCGTTAGAAATGACAGGGACACTTGCATTATGATTTTTCTCACGGGAGGAAGCTGTTGGAGGCCTATATTTTACTGAGGACACTTTCATAGCAGTGTCTTTGACAGCTCATCTTTATTCTTGGAAGCAAAGTGTACTCTGTACTGAAAATAAGCATTCTAAGACTTAAAGATTTTCAAGCCCTGTGAGTTGGGGATGGAGTGAAATATATTAAACGTGTCTTACACTGCTGCAAGCAGCAGCTCGGAGCAGTTGTATTTGGAATCCTGAAAATTCAGATGGGTGTGGAATGGGTGATGAGTCAAGCTCCGTGTATTTCCACCTGAAGAGGTGGAAAAGGCATGTTAGTCTGCCTGATGGCTGGGTGAGTGAAGACCTCCCCGATCTCTGGGGCAGCTGATGGTTTCGCCTTCTTGTCACGGAACATTTGCATTTTGTTTCCATTTGTCTGCTAAGTGCACCTGCTTTACCCTTAAGTGGCCAGGGCTGGACTTCTGCCGCAATGGTACCTTCGTCTGACAAGTTCGGTCGGGTGTGCATCACTTGTGCAGCAGTTCCCTCTGTCGCTAAGGATTATCCTGGAGATCCTTTCAGAATGGCTGGGATTGAAAAGTGGCTATTAGAGCTGCATTAACAGCCAGTTCGCGGGCTGGAGATACGATCTGCAGAAATGTTAATAGAGCCTTGTGTATTACTCTAAACATTTACACCGCTTCCAAATCGCAGCTGTTTGAAGTGCCTGCGTGCGTCCCCGTTACCCACGATTTAAATTGAACTTTTAATGACCTAAATTGGACAAGTGTAAAACCTGTCACTACAATATTTGAAAAAACAGATTTTCAAGGGTAGGCTTAAAACACTTGAAAATAAAAGGTTCTTTCTTCATGTAAGTGAGGTATGGTTATTTTTGTTCTCTGGGAATGAGTGACTTGCATTAGCAAGTACCAGGAACATTGTGGTAAGAGGAGAAATGCTCTGCCTGAGGGTATCTTGAGACCATTAATTCTTTGGTGAGAGATGCGGAGTATTTTTGGCTTTGTTTTATTTCTCTTCTAAACTGAGAAATAGTAACATAGCAGAGAGACATCAAAAATAATTGATCAATCTTCGTAAGCAGGTGTCAAAATTAATTGACAATACTATGGTAACCTTGCCTTTTCCCTGTAGGAGAGCTACTGACTAAGTAAACTGCTTTGCAAATGTTCTGGACTGGATGAAAGAGTTGTGGGTGAGGGGGAGTGGGCAAAGAGGCTATCTAGCACCATTTTACCATTTTGTTTTTCTTATGTATCAACTTTGAATTCACTCTTGTTATTGTAAAGCCTGTGGTAAATCATATAGAAATGCAGGTGTTGCTGTTCTTACTGCAGTGCATTCACATCCATGTCAGTCACTTCTCAGAAAGATTTAGGCCTCATGTCTGTCTGGCGGTAAATTATTTTACTCCCTGTCCAGATTGGATATGTGAATGCAATTCTGCCTTTCTGACTTATTTTCATCTTTCTTAAAACCTTCTTTTCCTCCCCTTTCTATCCCTTCACCTCCACTCTGAAATAATGCAAAACCTTTTTTTAACCAAAATAAAAAAGGGAAATTTAGTTATAAAAAGAGAGGGGAAAGGAATTTTGCCAGGTGAAAGATAAGAAAGCCAATGGGTGAGCAGGTTCTGTTTTTAGAGCAGGGAGCTTCAAGCAGCACAGTTCCCAAGATATAAACTAAACCACAAGCCTGAAAGGGCAGTGTTCAGTTTGGTTTTGCTAGGTTGATTTATTAAAGAAGTGAAGCTTTTAATGCTACATCTGCCACTCTTTCTTCCCCTGTTCGGTGCCTTTGAATTTTTTGGTCAGTTGCACTTTCCATGATCTGAGTTTGGGCAGAAGGGAGAGGCAAGGGCTGCCTAAATCAGTTATGTTATGAGGCTCCAGGGAATTCAGGGACACAATTATGAATGGCCCAACTGCAGTAAAAACTGCTGTCACAGCTTCTGTGTATTTACATGTCAAAGTCAATAGTCTTGAGATGCAGCAGTGCAGGAAAACAGGTTTCATTAGTTTTGCTATTCATAGAATGACTTCTTGGAAGAAAAAAATCCTCCAGGTTGGAGCAAAAAGTTTCCCTTTCTCTAGCTCTGCTTTGCACTGGTTGGTGGAAGAGCACTCAAGACAACTTTGTGCATGAAATTTATCTTCCTCTAAAGTTTTTGAGTACCTGAATGACTAGAAACGTGCACTGTAAAATGCTGCCTTTGGAAAACGAAGTTGTGTCTTCAGATGTTTGTGGTTATTTATTTGATAGCCATGAGTGTGATGTGTAATGGAGCAGAACAGGACAGGTGAGCACCTTTGAGGACCTGCACTTCAGTTAATCTGCTTTACCCAGTCCTAGATGTGCAGTTGTTATGGAGAGTAAGAGCAAATGGATCTGTTTGATTATTAAACCTTGCCTCCAGATGTTCTTATTGTACTTCTAAATTACCTCCTGCATGCTCTCCTTAATTTCCTGAGCTCCTGTAAAAGATTTTGCATTCTTCAAGGACAAACAATTTCCAAGTACAAATGCATTCACAACTGAAATGTTTGGAGGGTATCAAATTTTGTTATTCTGGGCAAAACCCTTATTTCCATCTAAAACTCTGAATTCTGCTGTCTGCAGAATGACTCATGCAAGGAGAGTGTCCTTAAACTGCAGATTGTAAATGAATGATAATGTTGTGTAAGAAGAGATCTTGAGAGCAGAAGTTAGCTTTAGCTGCAGCCAGTGAAGTTCAGACTGCTGTGAAAGGGGGTGACTTTATCCTTCAGGCTCCTCTTTGATTCCATCTTGCTGGTTCTTATATAAGCATTGATATTTCTGCTGAGAGTTGAAAAGTATCAACAGGAACAGATCTCCCCACCTCCCAGCCATTTTTTTTAAGCTAGCACAGTTTCCTCAAGTTACTTCACTTGCATAAGGCTCCTGCTGATCCAAAGGAGTTGGCAGCATCAGCAGGTGTAGATAGGAAAAGAAATTGTTACTTTTAGAATTGGTGCAGACTTGGTTTTCCAGAACTTTTATGTAAAACAGCATCACCATTAAACTGCAACTTCTGTTCCACAGGGTGAAATCCCTGAGTCATGCCATGAGTAGCAAAACTGTCTTTGTCATCAGTGTGCCCTGTATCTGATCCAGGAAATAATTATTCTTATTGACATCAGTGCAACTGAGTGTGAGACTTTGCACCTGCCAATTGCCTTTTTACAACTCAACATGTGAATGTTAATAAAATGAAACTTTTGGACCAGCATTGGTGGTTATGATTTTAGTCTTATAAAATGTGGTCTTTAAGTTATTTTAGCCATAGTGCTCTGAAAAAATATTTTGATGTGATTTATTCTCTCTGTCTGTATTAAAATTTTAAAATACCATTATAGCTTATATTATAAAGATATTTTGAATTTGTAAGGAATAAATTTTTTGTAGATCTTTGTTTTGAATGTAAAGCATAAGCCATACAATCATACTAAATACCTCCTAAGCTAAGCAATCTGCACTGAAAAGTGCTTTTTGAAAGGAAAGCAGTCTTTTTGCAAACTTAAAAAAATTCATTTTATTGTAATGTATTTTTTTGGCTGCTTAATACTTGCTGCATGAAATCATGTAGGTTGAAAAAGACCCTTAAAATCCCAGAGTCCAACCACTGACCTAACACTACCACTTTCACCAGTAATAATTTTAGTGCTTTTTAAGGGTTTTTATAGAGAAGACCAGAAATGAACTCTGATTACTGATTACCCCTTGCCTTTTGCAGGCAGTAGGATAACTCTGAATTAATTCCTGTGTGAGTTGAACGCACGCTTTAAAAAGCATCTGTGTGTCTGAAAACACTGCCACTGACTCAAAGCCCCTTACAGGCTTACAAACCCCTTTCATTGGTTGGTTATCCTCACCATTTTCTATAAACAGAAAAACCAATGCAGAAACTGCTAATACACAAATCTAATCCACCCTATTTTTTGTCTCTTAGTTACCCTGTTTTCTCGTGTTTTGAGTCAGGCCTTTATTGTAGAACCTTTAGTAGGTGAAGTCTCTCTTACCTGTGTAGGTGGAGATGTGGAACCTTTTCCTCACCTAGAATGGAAAGTTCCTTGAGTTTCTCAACACAAAACAAACCTTTCCCTGCTTGTTTGCTGTCTTGGTTTACAGCGTCCCCTATTTTATCAGTTTGTGTGAGCTGAGAGTGCCAGAACCAGATGCTTTTGGTAATGGTTGTGCTGGTGAAGTGTGGATGCAGAGTCGCTGCTGCCCGGGGTCCTGCTGTGCAGCTGCAGCCGGCTCAGCTCAGATCATGATTTTCTACCTCCAAATCCTCTTGGAGTTGCTGCATCCTCAGTGCCAAGCCCTGCTTTTCTCCAACCAGCCTGTGAACAGAACACATCCTCTCCTGCTTGGAGCGATACGTAATTGTGGGGCTACAAACATGTGTGGGTTTGGGATGGAGCTATGTCCTTTAAAAACACCCCTCTTTTCCCCCAGGCAGTAAGAAATTAACAATGTACAGTGTCCTGTCCTCTGTGTAAATCTGAGACCATCCATAGCAGGGAAACCAAATGCAGATTAGGCAAGGGGCTGGTGGGTTCTGGAGCCTGGTTTGTTTGCAGGGCTGGTGGGTTCTGGAGCCTGGTTTGTTTGCAGGCTAAGCCGTTTGTTACTTAGGCAGAGAAGTGTAGGAACAGATGGTTGATGACCCTGCCAGCCCTTCAGACGGCATCAAAGGCTGGTTGCCATTGCAATGGGTGTGTAAAAAGCTCAGCTCTATCAATGCATGCTTAAGTCTATCCATAAACGATACATAAATAGCTGTGCAGGTTATAGCATTTAATACTTAGTATGTTTCAAATTTAATTTGCCAAATAAATAATCCCGCACAGTGTTTCTCTTAGTTCCTTTAATCAAAGGGAAGGCATGATGATTATATTTTGCAGGCATTACCATAGTTCATGTCATCTTTTTAAAATGAGTACGAGCAGTTTTTGAGAGCTCAGTCTATCCCACTGCACTAGAAATTGATTTAATTGTATCAAAATGTAGGCAGAAAAGGTAGGAGGTAATATGAGCTATTACAGGAATACCCTTGGGATAGTCTTACACATCCTAACAAATGCTGGTGGAAAAACACCTTATTTTGAAACATTGCTACACAGACAACAAAAATGCATTGGAAAACTCCTGCAGTACTGAAGAATAATTATCTGTCAGTGTCTATGAAATTTGTTATTAGCTGTATGGTCTAGGCTTGGAAAACATGCTGCAAAGTTCATGTAAGGGGAAATAAATGATGATGATGATACCTGAAAACAGGAACACTCCAGTGAATTGCAGCTGCTAACAGTAATAAGAGAAAACCAGTAAACTATAAGCAAAGTAGGTGTTTTTGTGTGAGGTGGGTGAGCAGTGGGAATTTTCAAACCAGTTTTTTAGGTTGTCCTCTAAAATCTTAAAAAGCTAGTGAGTGGGCAAAGAGTTGGATTGATTTCTGAGCTCCATGAGGACCAAGACCCTACTGAGAGATGACGGAACTGAGCTCAACACAGTTTGTTACTTAGTGTTCATTCCCAAGGTGCAAGTATTGCATTTGGCTTTGAAGTTTCCTCCAGAGAGAAAAACCTCAAGTTTTTAGACCTCTAAAAAAATAATTTAGCCACCAGCTATAGAATATTCCAGGGTAAACATCTTAAACTCTGTTAATGCAACAGCATTTAAAAAAAATGAATTCCACTACACAATCGCTCAAAAAATTTAAAGCTTTTGTTACTCATCTATAAGAAAGGGGTTCTAGGATCTGTTTGAATCAGTATCTTTATATTTCTTAGCTAAGGATGAAAATGGGCTGCTACCTTCTCTGATGGCAAAATATCTACTCTACCCATGCTAGTGATGTTTAAAAACAAGCTAGCTGTAGAATATTTCCAAGTTTTAAGTAGCACATATCTGATAACCTTGAATTGGGCAGGGAGTTTTGAATCCAGGGTATTCTAGGATTACCTGGCAACAGGACAAGTAGTGAATTACTTAAAGATTGGATGCAGACACATAAAATGATCACACTCACTGTCTGCATTTTCTTATGGATTTCTTTCATAATTTATGTGCTTCAGTGTTTCATCCGTGAAAAGGAAATAACACTTCCTGTAAGTTTAAAGACTTGAGATGACCCATGAGGCACAGCTAATAAGCTAGATTAAATTTCAGAGATTGCATTTCTTCCTAGAATGTGGTAAATATTAGGGCATGAAGTATTGTTGTCCAAACTGTGCTGTGTATCTCAGACAGATGAGTAAAATCACTTCCTCATTAGGTCAGATGAAGCAAACCCTTGCAGTCTGTATTATTGCAGAATAATATTCTCTGATTATAGACTCATTGGAAAAAAATGTACCTTGTCGGTCACTGATAAGGTTTGGTTTCAGAAGTAAAACCCCCAAAGACCTAACCCCAGACCCTGGATTGAATATTGCAAACAAAATACTGTGAAGTGCTGCAGTACTTAATGGGTATTTTGAAGAGTTTCTGCAGGACTACAGTGTTCTGTATTAGCCTTTGCATTCCTGTGCCGGTAGCAGAGTCACACATTCCTGATTTGTGGGTTGATGGCATTGATGTTATTACAGAATTGTGAGTCTGAATTCACTCTTTAAATGTAGATTTTTATTATAGACGTGCACTTTTATGCATAGATTTATGTTTGTTCCCATGTGTTTGAGTTTTCAGCCACTTCTCTGTTATCTTGTGGGCTGATAAGTTGCCTTCTGTGAAAAACTGGTTCATGCTGGGTGTGTCATGGAATGACTGGGCTGCCGGAGCTGGGACTGTAGAACAAGCAGCAGTGTCACAGAAGGACCAGATTTCAGCCGTGTCTGTTCCCAGTTAGGGCAGTCAAATATGAGGGGTGGTGATTTTGGTCACAAGCCTGGGAGGAGAGCTAGGGTTCGTAATGTCTTTAAATATTCTGGTGAGCTTTGCAGAAACTTTGTTCAAGGTGTAAGGAGGGAGAGCACGAGGCACTGTGGAACAAGAAGACAAATGGGCTTCATTGATTGCCACCCACAATCCTGGGACAGAGATAAATTAGTCAGAAAAATACCTTTCTAGTCGTGCTGCAGTTTAAAGTACTTTCCTTCTTGTAATGGATAGAAATGACTAAAACATGGTGAACTTAATTTTCTTGTTAATTAATCTCAGCTTTCAAAACTCAAGAAAACTTGGATACATTCCGACCTCTATAAAGGAATACTTTGATAATTTCAGCTTTATTAGTAAAACGGAAATGCAGATTAATCCAACTGTAGGATAATTTGCAGCCCTAATTGTTCTTTTATTATTCTTTTTAACAGTAGAGTAAGAGTGTGTGTATGTAAAAGTATGTATTTCTCACAAGGAAAATCCAAACACACAGAGGGTAGCTCAGAGTCGTGTTTGTGTGTGCAAGCCCAGCTGGTGAGGCTGCTTTGGAGCAGGACTCTGGATAATCAAACGTGTGTGTGGGACATTGGAGGTGTCCCAAGGCAGTTGTTGGGAGAGGGAAGTGACCTGGGAGTGTTCCATGGGAGGTGTCCCAGAGCTGCTGTAATGGAGCTGTGTGCTGTTGTGCCCCTCTCATTATCAGCAGATCTTTGTGTCCTGACTCTCCTCCAACAGGTAACTGAAACCAAAACATTGGACAGGAGCGGGAAGGTCGTCCTGAAAAATGAAAAATACTGAACAAACAAATGGCTGCTTTTGAAAACACACGGATTTGCACTTGTGTGCACAGCTGTAATATCATATTAAGACAATTTCATTAGAAAATATTTTTGCAGATGTTTTCTAAAACCTAATGCTGATACAAGTACTAAAATCAGAATATGTGTATTTAAAATCCACACCCTGTTCCCCCTCACCACCCTTGTCCTTTTAGTACTGTAGCACTTTGTAGGACCAAGCATCTATTTTAAACTAAAAATGACACAATTTTTTCTTGTATTTTTAATTTCTAAACTGCTTGTACTATTTTAGCTGTCACAGGGCTAAAAACCACAGTCTATATTCAAGGAAGGACTTATCTCCACCCATCTGTATCACACTCTATCTGGATATCTTATTTAAGCATTGGGTAGCTGCTTGTCACCATGGCCCTGGGAAACAGACACTTATTTTTTGAGCTGTTTTACATGTAGGAAACCTTAAGTTGTGTGGTTGTCTAAGGTAACATAACTAGTAAGTGACTGAACTGAAATGGAAGCTTGGGAGGAAATAAAATTTTCTGTAAGTCTGTATCAATCCCCATTTTGGGAAGGCTGAATTGTCTTCAATTTGCATGATGTTTTTTTTCTGCAGATATATAATATAGCTTGAAGTTCTTAGTTTTCTCAGAGACTTCTACTGTGTAACATAATTGGATACAAGAGAGAATAGGAAATTTATTAGTCATAAATATATATATTGTTATTTATAACTGAGGAGTTTAGTGATGGTATTTTACACTGACTGTTCCAATGCAGGTATAAATGGCAAGATATAGGTTAGAGGTTGATGAATACTTAGAGAATTGATCTTGAAAGGTAGACCTAGGACATGAAAGATGGACTGAGTTTGTAGCTGATCTGCTGTTTGTTTTTTTTTAAAGGGGATGGAGATAGGGAACAAGCAAATCATAGCTTAATATATGAACTTCACAAAAGGTGTTCATAAACAGGAACATCGTTGGATTGTTTTATTTTCAATTTTATATACATCCTTGAAAGCGTACTTACAGCATTTGGGCTTTGTATGCATTCAGAAATCTGTTCTCTAACATAAAACTCTGAAGTGAGAGACAGCTGAATTTAAGCAGAATATTCCTTCAAAGTTAGACTTGGATTTTCCAATTTAGATTGGTTGCATTTCTAAGTAGCTGTTGGACTGAAAACAGAGCAAGTGCATGTTAGTTTCTCTTAGAATGATGAAAGCTTGCAGTGTTACACTGAAATGGAATTTGAGAACATCTTCCTCTGAATTTTTCCTTTGAATTGCCTTCATAGTTTTGAGGTCATGCTCAATAAAGATCTTAAAAAACCCCACCTGTTATTAATAAAAACCTCAGTGGTTAATCAGTTCTTTTTGACACATCACCTGTAGCTCTTCAGTCACTATTTTTTAATCATCCTGATAAATGTGTCTTTTAATTTCCATCTGCTAATGAAAACCAAAGCAGATGAAGATCACACTTAATCTTAGTCCTCACTTTTAAGTACAGCAATTGAGCTTTAGTCTGGTTTTCTGTGATGATCCAGGAGAGCAGTGAGCAACGTGTGATATTCTGGTTTATGTTGTAACTCCACAATCTACAACTTCCCTTATTATCTTTATGTAATTCACTGGGTATGGATATAAATTATTGTGCTTCAAGGCTGGGCGAATGACAAAAATAAATATGCTAATTTTGGTGAGTATGAGCATAGTCACACATGGTCTTTAGTGGAAGAAATCATTCTCTTTTGTTCTCATAATTATGCCATTGCAGGCCTAGACTTCATTGTATCATATCTCTTATTCCGGGACTTCTTGAAGGCATACTTTTCTTAATAAAACGACATTATTTCATGAAGAAAATTCTGAGGCATCCCATGTTTAGAAATCTACAGTTTTTTAAGTAGCAGCAACTTTTGGGGTTTTCATCTCTATTAAGACCTTTATTCCTTTTTTGTTTGTTTTATTTTGTTGGTTTTTAACAGACCAGAAGTATTGAGGAGGCTGGCTGAGTTGATGTCAAACTATAAGATAGCATATTACGCAGACTCAGGAAGTGTAGGTATTCTGGTCATGTAGGTTAAATGATAGGATGCCTTTATTTTGTGTGTGCTTCTGCTTTTAAGAATTACTTTGATCATTCTTGCTGAATTCTCTGTTCTTTGCACATTACATTCTCCTTGGTAGGATGTACTTGCCTTATCATTAAGGTTATTCTAGTCTAGAAGATCTTGTCATTGCTCCCACATAAAAGTGGAAAATGCTGTGAAAAATCTGTGTGAAAATGCCTGCAAACCCTGGCTCTGAAGGGAATTGTGACCTGAGGTTAGCAGCTTTGTGTGTGGGGCTGCTGCAGAGCAGGAAAAGCTGCATTTTCTGGGCAGCCCACACTGGCATCACTTGGTTCTGTCTGTGCATGTGCTCAACAGCCAAAGGTGGTGATATTGTTCAAGGCAGCTCTGTACTGGATGTCAGTGTGACTTGGGTTATGGGCTGCATGAATCTGACCTGCTTCTTCCTGTGGACCTTAAAGATCATCTCGTTCCACCCCCCTGCCGTGGCAGAGACACCTTCCACTAGACCAGGTTACTCTGAGCCCCCTCCAGCCTGGGCTGTGACACAGCCAGGGATGGGGAGTCCACAGCTTCTCTTGGCAACAGCTGTCTGTGCTTCACTCTCAGAAGGGTTTGTGTTTTCCCTGATGCTGAGTTGTACTTAGTCTGGATTTACCTGGGTACTTCTTCAGGGTGTTGTGTGCACGTGTGATTTTTGACTCTTAAATTACTCACTTGAGCAGCAAAGAGAAAAAGGTGTAGCTGTGTGTATGTGCACGATGTCTGCAGATCAGAAATACTGCTTATTTGCTCAGCTAATTAATCATGTTGAGGTTTGGGAGGGGGAAGTAGACTTCTTCAGAAAGTGATTTTCAGGAGCTGTGTGGCTAATGAGCTCGGTTCAGAGGTTCCACGTACTCGCTGAAGTGTTTGCTTGAGGCAGGATTTGAAAGAAACACTCTCTAAGGACATCACTCTGTGCAAAGCAAGGAGTATTATAGAAACAGGTGAAATTTGAGGATGTCCACAAAATAAGATTTGGGGCTTTTATTTGATTCAGGATGGGAAATATCCCTTGGTTTTGTAGAGAGGTCAACTTTTATGAAGGCATACACAAGCATGGACCTTAGCAGTAGTTGTAGGGAAAAAAAAGTAATATAAATATTTTATTCATTACTTAATTATTAATGAGATAGTTAATAATAATCTATAAAGAAATAAAATTACATTAAATTAATATATTCTCTTTTAAATGAATATTTATGGTGTGAGAAGGAATAATAAGGCTGTTCATAATTTTGCACTTGAAAGCAGACTGCAGGCCTGACTTTCAATTGCTATAATCTTAAATTGTTGTATTTAATTTGTTTAGGATTTGTTCTTTAACATGAAGGTAAACTCCAGGCAGCTCATAGAGTGAAATGGATAATCAGACTTCTAAAAATTGTGTGTATATGACAATACTGCAGCATTCATATACAGGTGGTGAAATGTTTGTTATCCTGTGGTTTTTTAAATTTATAATGTGTATGGGTGTACATATACATTGCCTTATGTTTTAGAATATTGGGTTTAATTTCATTTTCATTTAAAATTACATCAAACTGAATTAAAAAAAAAATCCCAGTGAAAGAATGTCAGGATACCAAGGAAGAAAGACATTGATAACCAGTGTTTGTGATACTTTGTGCCATTTGCTTTTGGAGTATGTGTGGCTGGATACAATCAGTACTTTTTGGAGAGATTTTTAAATGATATAAATAAGAAGTAAGTTGATGAAATAGTCTTTTCACCTATTGAACTGTTTGGGACAGTATTTTTTGTCCTGGTACTTTTAGAATCAAGCTGTTAAGGTGTTGTCTCATACTAAGAATGTCTTTATATTACAAAGAGTTCTCCTCTGAATGAATTTAATTATGTTAGTATGGCACTCAGTAATTATTTTCCCATCTATCTGCTTTTAGTTGGGGTTGTGGTTTCAAGTATTTTGCTTGAGTTATAGATGTCCAAGGGAATGTTCTGCTTAAGCATGTTTTATCCACGTGAAGAAAGGGAAATGCTAGCTTTTGTTCAAGTAGAATTCCCTATCCTCTCTTAAAATATTTTTAGCTTATCCTTGTCAGAGGATTCTTGAGAAAAATAAGAAGTGATGCCATTATGAAATCTCTGGGAGCCTTACTGTGTTCGGATGCAGGAGAGAAACCACAATCTTACTGTGGAACGGGCACTTTAAAAGCAAAACAATGACTGGACTACAGTGTGTGACTTATTTTGGATAAGCTGGGTTTTGCTTTATGCTAAAGAGCACAGAGAACAATGTTCAGGATGAATTTTTTTTATGTGGAATTATATGCTATGGGGTAGGAGGAAAAAATTGAGTAAGTGTGGTGTTTTTTTGGTACAACTAGTAAAAAATATCGATGTATGATTCTGTAGCTGTTTAAACCTGTTTCTGTTGCTTCATTGAACTAATGCAGCATCTTATTAATTCTCTTTCTATTTTCAATAAAAACCCCAGTGTCTGCATTACTCAGTAGTGGTGTATTTGTCAGGAATGTCTGAAGTTATTGCTGTCATGGGAGATACTTATTTCTCAACTAATATTTTCTGTTATTGGTACTAGACATACTTGATGTTGTAGGAATCGAGCGACAGTCTTTTGTAAGTGTTCAAAAATGTTATCAAAGTGTATTTTTTTTCTGATTTAGGACCATGTCTGAAACAGAATTCTTCTGCTTGTGTTGTGTGGATTGAATTTGCATGAGTGTAGGAGTGGAAAGGCCTTTTCTATCTGATAATTTGGCAAATGCATCTGACCAAGTATCAGCAGCTAAAGCATGAAATCAGGAAGTTTTTAATTACAAGTAGAGGGTCATTTCTGGTTGAAACGTGTGGTCACTGAACATCTTCCAAGGATCTCAAGTTTGTCTGCGCAGTGGGGAAAAACAACAGCAACGACAGATCAAACAAAACCCAAGCAGGGAGAAAAGTGATGTTTATGAAGACCAATAGATGTGATCAGCTTTCCTTTTCTGTATATAAATGTATAATTTGGGTGCTGGTGTCTGTGTTGTGGAACTGCTATCTTTGGCAGAAGGAGCCACCCCAAGGGTTCCCATTCTGTTCGGAAGAATTCCACTGAGGGGGGGTTGCTCTGTCCCGCTCAGAGGTTGGGGGAAGGTCTTTGCAAGAGTCCTGAGTCCCTGCCCCACTTCCAGCTGCCTTTCGGAGTGTGCACTTTCCCCACTGGTGCCTCAGAAGAAGCTGCAGTTTCTTTTATTCTGGGTTTTCATGTGGAGTTGGGTTTTGTTCCCATGTATAACTGTGTTACTCTTCAAGCATCACACACACCAAGTTGCAGTGGTTAACACTCGCTTGTGAGTCTGCCTTAAATTGTTGCAAAATAATGATCATCAAATTGATTTTTTTTTTTGAAAGCTCTGAAGTGAGTGTTTAGTGATTGTCCCTATTTAAATACTGCCCTGTGACAGTGAGTTTGAGAATTTAATTTCTATGAAAAATGCTCTCGAGGTTTTCTTACTGCCTTTACAATAAATTATATGCTCTCTTTTCCTACATATTTTTACTGCTCTATAAATCAGCAGAGAGGTTATGAATTTGTTTCATATTGCTGTGTTGCACATTTGTTGATGAAACAGCTTATTAGATCATAAATAGATGTAATTGCATAATCTAACGGGAGAGGGGAGGTGGATTGAAGAAGGGGAGGAAACATAAATAGCACTAGAAATTAACAGATAGGAGAAGGCAAAGTTTTGTTACTAAGCTATCAAAGCAATTGAGTGCTTATGAAATGCAGAACCAAATAGTTGTTTTGTTTTCATTTAAATAATAATTGTAAATGACAATTTATATATAAGGAAAGAAACGTATAAATGACAAAAGATTGGATACCACCCTTCATAGCATAGCTAAAACTTTATTGACCTTTAAGTTCAGTTTGTGTGTCTGCTGCTGCAGTTTTGTGTTTTGAGCTGTCTCCTCCCCAGTGTATGTGCAGAAATAAAACACTTTGCTGTGTTTATGATTTAGATTTCTGTGAATCACTTGTGAATCTAATATAAGGACTCCTGCTCACCTCAGTTCTCCCCTAAATGAGAGGAAAAGAAACTGTGCAGCCCCACATGAGCTCTATTTTAATTTCAGTTCCTCACAATTTAGAAGACTGACAGTAATCTTTAGATTATTTCTAACCTATAATCCTGGAGCTACGAGTTGTGTGCTGTATTTTTTATTTTGCAATGAATGGAGTTCTGTGATAGTGGAAGGTGCTCACTCTGGGTATACGTTTGCAAGTATGAATCCTTATTGATGATGGTCTTTCACCACCAGTGCACAGTTATTTGTGCAAAATGATATATTTAATTAATGGCTGAACTATGATTTGTAGTAAGTTTTACATAAAATTAATTTCTTAAATTAATAATAGGAAAAAATAAGTAGGATTTGTAAAATATATTTCTAACTTACAATGTTCCACTCATCTTTGAAGTTCTGGTAATTTATTTTTAAAATTTCTATTCTTCTCTAGATGAACACTGCAGTTGTCTGAAACTGCTAAAATATTACAATCCTGAACAATGAGATAAAGAGGTCTGGGCCTTATGGAGGAGGGAGCAGGGAGTTCTAATTAACCCCCCCCAAAAAATTACACTGAGGGTAAAAATTAAATGCTAGAGCTGTGAAATTTGAGTGAACATAAATGTTTAAGTTTCTTTTATTATTTCTATTATGGTTCAGCCCTCCTAGGACATTATTTGGCCTTGTATTAGAAATTGCAAGTAGCAACAATAGTTGCTATTTCTTGTTAGAGAAATGAAAATTGAGTCCCGTGGTCTGTTAATTTATGGTTGTCATTTCTAGAGTATTGTAATTTCCTGTTATCTAAATGTGAGTTTTTAAAGTTGATATGAGCTTTTGCCTCAATGTCTGAATTTTTATTTTGACATGAAACTTACTGGTGGTGTTCCTGAAGTATTGTATTTTTTTTTGTATTTCTTTTTTCTTTTTTTTTTTTCTTCCCCTTTTCAACTGCTTTGATTTTTTTCCAAGGACTTGCCTGCCTCCTCAACATTCTGGCAAACTGGGATTAATTAAGAAGGCGGGCAAGTTGGGATTAATTAAAAGGCATGCTTGTAAAGCAGCAGGGATTTGTATGAGTTAAAGGTGAAGTCTTGCATGTAAAAGCAAAATATTTCTCAACCAGATAGAGCTGCATATATATGTGAGTGTATGTATGTACTTTTCTCTCTATGTCTGTGTACAAAAATATACTTTAAAATAGAATTATCTGGAGTCACATGAAAGCACAGGCTCCATGCTGGTGGTTCTTTGACTTGAAGCAGCTACGGGGTTACTGCAAACCTTCCCTTGTCTGGGGCCGGTGCCTCTCATCGCTGTGCTGCTCAAGGACAGTGGGAATGAGGAGGAGGAGGAGTTGCATCCTCTCCTCATGGGCTCATGGTTTAATATAAAATCAGTGCCAGAGCGTTCCTGTGAGCTGTGCCCCTGGATTGCCCCGCAGGATCTCTCAGGGGTTAGCTAGGTGGGTTCATGTGTCTCTGGAGAGATGACATCCAGCTTCAGCCCAGCAATTACAGCCTTTTATGAATGCCTGCAAGTGCAGCTGCTCAGGAGTTCACAAGCTGCAATATGGAAAAAATTCAGTTCGTGTGAAGAATAGCTGCCTGCAGGACTGGACAGCAAGACTAAGCATTCTGGGTTGCAATTTAGGCTCGAGTACTGCTTCTGTCCTACTTCAGTCCACAAGTTACCCTCT
Source organism: Pomatostomus ruficeps (assembly GCA_013400735.1). Lineage (NCBI taxonomy): Eukaryota > Metazoa > Chordata > Aves > Passeriformes > Timaliidae > Pomatostomus > Pomatostomus ruficeps. The sequence goes on along the minus strand of VYZT01032085.1, from coordinate 11,293 downwards.
TCTTCATTTCCCTCCAGATTGTTGTCTGATGTTACCAGTGATGGAAGATTGCTGGCTGCTGACATCTCTGCAGAGGGTTCATCTCTTTCCTATTTTTCCTTCTCTGCTCCCCAACCCTTGAAGGATTACTACTCTAGTCTATTTATATTATTTGAGGGGCAGAGGCATCAGTTGTTTGCAGGGGTCTAAGAACTGTGTGAAAATACAGTATAATGCTTCTGGTTTTTTAATTATTGTGTTCAAAGAAATTTTTGGCTACCTGTATGTGGCAAACACATAGTTCCCCATCATTATATCCAGGGACATTTTTGTACGGGGGGGATATTTTGTGTTTGAAAAAAGATAAATAAAGGACAAAACACCAGCGTAAACCCCTAAAATCACCTCTGGCAGAACAACTTGAAACTCGAGCAGGTATCTCTTAGAAGCATGCCTTTGTACACATGATTTCAATAAAAGAATATTTATTAAACTCTTTATGCCACACTCCCAAGCTCTCTGGAGAGAAATGGCAGTATTATGTAACGAAATATGCCATAAATGTATTCAGAGGTTCTAGAATCTCACCCTTGGGCATTGGAAGGGCTGCCCAAGGAGGTGGGGTAGTCATGGTCCCTGGAGGTGTTTAAGGACGTGGCCCTCGGTGCCATGGTCTGGTTGACTCAGCGCTGTTTGTCACAGGCTGGACTCGATGATCTCAGAGGTGTTTTCCAGCCTCATTGGTTCTGTAATTTCTGTGATTTATGACTGCCTGAATTTAGACTGTGACCCTGAATTTGTTCTCCTGTATACATACATTTTTGTGTGCACAGCCACTTGGCCAGAAGAGCTGTTTTCTCCCCATTTGCTTTTCTTTTTGTCTTCTTTTTATGTACAGAGAGTGTCATATTTTTACCTCTGCATTATGCTTGGATAAGCTAGCTTCTTCTTACTAAGCTCTTATTTCTTCTAGTCATTCAAATAGCACTCTCTGTTCCAGTTTAATCTTTCCTCTTCTGCTTCCTGGACATGGCTTTGCCTGGCTCCTGTGCTGTGATACTGCTCCTGCCTGTTTCTGGAAATCCCACATCTGGATCACTGCCTGATCTCTGGAAATCCCACACTGTAGGATAATTTTTCTTTTTCTGGAAGTGTTCCATTGATGGCATATAGTCATCCTGCTGCTGTTTTAATTATCTCCCTTCTCCAGTGGTCCAGTTAAAATTATTTCTCTCACTTCTAAGTGCATGACTTTACAGACTAAATTACTAAATTTATTCTCTGTTCTTAGGGCAGCATTAACATCACCTAGACTCTGCATGAGATATATTAATCTCTAATAATAGGAGCAATTTCATGCCATCAATAAATTGCTCTAGCCCATTTGTACCATCACTGTTAGGTGTGTTTTTAAGGCCACTTTTTGACTGCCTGCACTATCCAATGTTAATTCCTATATAGGGTTAAATTTTTTCTTATGCACAACCTGTTGGTCCCATTTCTATCCAACCTGTTGCTTCCATTGTGGTCCTCATAATAACTTCGTTTCCAACTTTAATTGCACAGCTTATTATTGAGCCCTCTTATAATGGTAATTTTCTTTATAGTTGCTTTATCAAAGATGGTGTGCGATATTAATAAATTTATGATGCATTTTATTCTTCTTTCCTCTCACATCCATATCTTTAGATTAAACTATGAATATAGAATAATGAAAAGCCAGACTAATAGGTTCTATTAATTCTCTCCTTTTTTGCATTAAATTTAGATACAATATTTGCTAGAATATGACAAATGCTATAATTTAATATATTTAATAAAGTGCCTACTGCTTAACTTGCAAGTTAATGTATTAGTTCTTTTGTTTCCTAGGGCTCTTGTGTAGAGATTCTTGTCTCTGTTCTGGTAGGACAATAAGCTCTTTGAATTTTTTACTACTAAAAATGTGATATTATCCAACTCAACATACTTTGTTCCATGAGCTGTCTTGCTTTTGCAAGGTAATACTTTAGCTCACCATCCTGAGTCAAAATCATGGAACATTTTCTTTCTTTTGTGCTGTCTACAATTTCTGTTGCCTCATGCTTCCTGATGTTTTTGCCTTTTGTTTGACAAGTTTGTAGTCATATAAATATGTACTCATACAAGCACATGATCTAACAAATTTCTGTAGCTGAGAAAAGTTTGTTTTTTTTAATTTGAACCTGAACTTGTTGCTCTAGTGCTATTAATGTTCTACGTTACAGCTCAGATGTTTTGGTTTTATGGTTGATTGCCTTGTCATGTATACATTTAAGAAGCCAAAGTGGAATTAGAACAGGAGGTAATGCTGACCACCTTACAGATTATAAACACATTATCTCAGTTTGTTTTATAAGATGTAATTAGATATTAAGCAATTTAAGGCTTGTTTAGAATTCTTGGTCATTTTAACCGCCCTTGGAGCTAGGGCAGTATTTTAATTCTGACCTGAATTCCCACCTCAAAGCAATTTTCATGGTCAAGGTCTTTCATGGTCTAATAGCAGAAAATTAATCCCCAATTCTTCATAAATGTCCACTATGTAGAAAATAAACTCAATTCTGCTGAATACTACTGCAATGCACATGTTCCATATTACTTCCCTATTAGCTTTCTATCAATTATCCTAATTATTAATTGCATAAATGAGACTATGCCATCCTTCAGTTCATATGAATACCGGCTGTCACTCAGAGAGCACGTTCTATCGGGCAATAACAAAGAAATAATATCTACTTAAAGCAAGTTTACCATCCCATGGCATGTATTTTGCAAAGTAGTTTGTAAAGATAAATTATTTCTGGGCTTGTCTAGTTATTAAAGGTAACAATTTAATCAGTGACTGATCTTCATCTCAAATTACGTCTGGAGTGATAATGAGTATGTTCAGCTGCTTTGACTTTTCCATTATGTCCGTATGGATACTCAAATTGATACCAGTACATAATGCCTGTATATAATAGTCTTCCATCCTCTCTGTTCTTTTCTCCCTGCAGCAGAAAAGTAGTCACTGATGAAAAATTTAAGTGGAAATATCCAAGACTTTAGGATCATACATCCTGGCTTAAGATGTGCTAATTAGTTACTCTTGGTACTCACGGTAATTGTTCAATTTGCCCAATATGAAAAACTTTGGTGCTCTTCTATTCTCCAGTAATGGTCTTATTGTTAAATATTTAACACACCTGGTACAGCTGATTTAGCATCTCTGGTTGATACAGTGTCAAAATAAGTATTTTTCCTGTAAGTGTGTGGTGGAGGAAAGATTTATAATGAATTATAGGACTTCCAGCAAATCCCTCCCTGAGCACCAGTAGTGCTAATACAGAGAAGGTATTAAATCCTGTGTGTATCCAATACTGCTCACAGGTACCTGATTTTCATGAACATCCCTCTCTTGAAAATATATGAGTGAAACAAAAATAAACTTGCATAATCCTTCTATGCCTCAGGCTTTTTAAAATGATAAATTAAAAGATTTTTCAGGAGAGGTTCTTCTGTGTTTACTCACAAGTAATTTAAAAAACCAAACAAACCAATATGCTCCATAATCCAAAGAAAATGGAAGTGTTTAGGTCAGTGTACAGCTGAAATACAAACGAACTTATCACTTCTTTTGTGTTTTTCTGTTCATTCCGATCTTTATTTCTTGTCAAAAGCAAAGAGACACAACATTACTGCAGAAAGAACCCTTCCTCCACACTTGTAAGGAGAAAATAAATCAGCTTTGGAGAGTTTTTAAAATTTGCTGTTCATGTATTTTGCATGCTTAATAACTGTAATGTTAAAATTAGTGGGTTAGTAGTATTTTGTGGCCTTTTTTTTTGTTCTTGTGAGACTGGGTAAGTCATGTGTCACATAGAGCTGTGCATAGCAGGCACCTTTCTGGATGATGATGATGATAATGACTTGTGTGTTTGGTTCCCCAGCAATGTCTCTGAGTCCTAAGATACCTGCCATTCTGATAGCTTTATCTCATTTTTAACAGGGAAAACCCCAAATTATAGAGAGAAGACTAGGATATTATATTGTTTTCTTGTTTGTCTCTTTGTGAAAGTTGACTTCTTCTGCTGGGTGCTTGAACCATGGAAGAGCTGTTCCTGTAAGTGTGAAATAAGTACAGCAGCTGGGCATCCACTGGGAACTTAAAATCCTGAGTCTTGACAGCTTTTTGAATAGAGCACTATCTGAAAACAACAGGATTAATTCTCATCAAATCTCTGTGGATAAAGTATCCCTCCATGATCAATTTATTGAAATATTAGCAGGAATGTTCGTCTTTTTCCTACGATGAGAAGGCTGGGCTGACTGTACCTCGTTGCTTTAATTAAGCAGAGTGCCTTCCCTTTCTGGGTCCTTTTGGGGCCCGTTTGTCTGATTATATAATTTTTTGTTTGTTTCTTTCTTTGCAACATACCTCCCATGCAGAACTCCCTGTTGGAAATGCCAGTGCTGGGTAGTGAATGCACAGTATCCAGGTTAAATATTGCCTTGTTAACTTGGGATCAACAGCACTTGCAAAGCTTTGCAGCCTGTAAGTGAACTGTGACACAACCTGCATGTCACAGCCCCACACAGGTAATACCTGAAGATTTCTGTAACCCCATTATATAGTTGAGTTCATTTTGTAATTATTTCAGTCTTAACATTTTTTATGAAGACTTTGTTCTGGAAATGAGAACAGCAAATGCAAACATATGGTGTGTGAGTCAACAGGTACTGGATGCTGTCGCTGGCACCTCTTTCCATGTTGATCCCTGCAGATCTTGGAGATGGGAACTTGTTGGCCTTGTCTGTGCAACAGGGGTGCAACTGGGACATTCGGTGTTGACCTAAATCATAGCATTCATCTTCTATTAAGATGAACTTTTTATTTAATCTGTCTTTGTTGTTGTTGCTCTTTGGAAAGCAGTCTCCTTCAGGGTGGGTTTGTTTTTTTGGTTATTCTGTCTCTGCTGTTGTGTGGTTTCCTTGACTGTTTTTTCCCTCTTGACCTTGATGGTACATGTCTGTCTTGATTTGAGACTCTCAACTACTGTATCTGCTCCTCCAGTATTCAGTTGGTTTATTTTTCCATAGTAAGGAGTAGAAAACCTTTGAAACAACTACTCTTTATCCTTTTTAGCTGTCATTCTCAACTTGATTGCTTGTCTGCAAACTGTCTCTTGCTGCTGAATTTAAAATACATTCTTCAAACTCAGCCCGTTTTATTTCTTTATATAATCTTGTTCATTCACCTCCTGAGGTAATCAAACATTTTTTAAAAGGCACTGGGACCCTAAATGTCCAACAGTTCCCTAGGGTATTTAGCATTTCTTGCAACTCTCTTAGACGTCAGTAAGAAAGCCTTAGTATACTGTTTCCCCAGCAAATTAATCCAACTCTTGCACCTTTAAGGCTAAAAACTCATTTTTTTATTGTCTTATGAGTATACAGTTCAAGAGGCAAAAATCTGCATGTAGCCATAGGAAAAATTAGCCATTCAGATTTCTTTGTAAAAAAAGCCTTCAAGAGGCATCCTTTGTGGGGAGTGCTGAGGAGATGGCTCCCTGATGAGTGATTACCATACCTCACCAACTGACTCAATTCATGTATAACTTTTATTTTAAAATCAATGAGTGGAATACAACTCTATTCAACTTTATTCATAAGAGACATAGCTGTGCCTTCTGGTCTGGTCTGTCACCAGGGACCGCTTAACACTGTTAAATTCTCTTTATGCAGGCACTTGTGCAAGGTAACCTTAGACCTAACAATATGTAGCCATCCTATTTTCTGATAGAAGAGCAGGTGGCTCCTTAGAGCTTCCAGATGACTTATTCATATGTCCCAGCATTTGCTTGTGTCAAGACATCAAAGAGGGTTCCTTCCTGTTTTGGAGCAGGTGGATGTCACTGACCTCATTTGGGATGTTGCCTTATCTCGTGTATGCAGCAAATGTATCAATCTTTTATGCAGTGTGATGCTGAGGAAATCCTGGAACGGATGGGTAGCACAGATCTGAATGGCTGTGCAAAATACAAAAGAAAAAAAAAAAAAGGGAAAAATATGGGAAACTTTTAATCTATGGAAATTACTTGGAAATCTTACCAAAGGCATGATTCCTCCCCTCCCCAGGCATATATTGTCTGCTTAGTAGCTTAAATTCACTTCTGGAGGTTGATGCTTTCTCTCTTAAATATCTTTATTTGCAATATAACTTAAGGGAGAAGTCATTCAGCTTAACTTTCTCAGCTTTTCCCAGTTGTTACCTAAAGGAACCTTCTTTGTTCTCTTGGCATGTGCGAAGTTAGTTATGTGTTTATACCACTCTTTTCTAATGAGTGGTAAAAAAACTAACGAGAAGAATGTCTGGAACTAGAGCTTGAAAGTGCTGAAAGCCTTCCTCCTGGTTTCTGAAGCTGGGCTTTGCTCTGTCTTGCCTGTAAGACCCAGCCCTGTATCCCTGTTGTGTACAACAGGCAACTCTTGCAGATTTGCACCACAGAACTTAGACAAAGACTGTGTCCATTTTTTTGCTTAGTAAAATTTTTAGATCCCTTCAAGTTTCTGTGATAGTAGATGGTATATATTGAAACTTAGGAAATATGAGTAAATATTTCCTTAAAGCTCACTTATCAACTGAAAGCTTTTTAAAGCAGTTCTGTCAGTTTAAATTCCCTAAAAATATCATATGTAAAATGATATACATGTGCTCTATAATCCTATCTTTAGTAAATGGATTTGCAGTATAAGAACTTCTATGAATTGGAACACTCGGATCCGTAGGCTTATTCAAGAAAAAGCATTTTAAAATGTAAAGGGATTTAAAAATTGTATTCCTGGTGATTTTGTAAGCAAAGATTTAGCTTATTTCCTAACTAAATGCAAAAGCCGACATTAGGCTGGCAATTCCCCATCTCAGGCTGAAGAAGCCATCTCAGTCTTGTATGTTCAAGTAACTTTTAGAGCTGGTGTTTAAAAAGTGGCTGTTTCATTAAGATGGATATTTGAGCGTGAGGAAGTGAGACAAAAACCACCCTGAACTGGAGTGTCTGCCTTGGTCAGGAGATGGATCGTCTGCCTTGGTCAGGAGATGGATCCTGCTGATTTTCACTCTGGGTGTGACCCCAAGCTCCCCGAGCTGGTCGAGTGCCCCGTGATGGGAGGGCACAGCCTGTGCTGTGCTGGCTCCTTGCAGCTGCCCAGCTCGGTGTGCTCACAGTGCAGCCCCTGCCTGGCTTCCACTCGGGACTGAACACTCCAGGGAAAGGGGCTCTGTTTCATTTCTGGTTAGCTGGGAGGCTGGGATGGGGCAAAACAACCTCTGCACCAGAGTGTGCCTTGCTCTGCCTCTGTGGCTGCTGGGGTTTCATACAGCCTGGTCTGTGTCTGGCACCTGGTTTGGGAGGAAATACAAATGGGAAAGTATAAATGCAGCTGTGGGTTTTATGAACAGTGGAGAGAAATGAGCCAATTCACAGATCAAAGTGAAACTGTTTCCACAAGCGTATAGTTTATGTGCTTTATTGGCCTTAATTTATATAATCGCTGAAACTAAGGTGCCACATGTTTTGATGAACATGTTTTTCCTTTAAATTCTTCCCTTAAATGATTTATCAAAATAGCTGTATTTATAAATCCTAAATCTTAACCCTCTTTCTCTTAAAGCAATGAATGAAGCTTCCTGATTGTCTAGTTTGAGATGCTGTAAAATGTGTAATTATCTTCTCTTTGGAATTTCTGTGATTTTTTTTTCTTTTTGAGAGCATACACCCATAGAGGTGTGTTTTAGTTTTCTGCGGGTTTAAATAAAAGTTTATTTTGGGAATGATTCAACAAGCCCTTTTCTCTTTGTAGGCTGATGATAACCCTCAGCTTCCTTACTGAAAAGCAAGCCATGCTAGAATTAGTTTGAATTTTGCTTTAACTGTAATAGGTTCCAGTTTAATGACCTACTAAGAGTCTTGAGCACAGTGCTGTCCTTGGAGAACTGAGGTCAGGAGTGACTGAAGCTCAGATTAATGACTTAAGAGCACCTTCTGGTGACTAATCAAAGGCCAAAAAAAAAAAAAATTTGTTTTGACTGTGGGAGAATGTTTAAAGATGTATCTAGAAGTATGTCCTGAAACCAGATTTGATTCATTTTACAACTGAAATACTAGAATTTTAGCCTTTGTGCTCTTGAGACTCCACCCCCTCCTCCCCCAGCTCTTAATCTCTTCTGTTTCTAAGCATTGCTGAACAGATGCTTATGCAGGATAAGATCTAACAGAAGAGTAGCAACAACCAGAAACTCTGTTAGAAATTGAGGTTCAACTGTGGTCTTAGGGAATGCAGACTTCTCCTGAAACAGGAGGGAATGTTATTTTGTCCATAATTTCACTTGCACTTGTTCTGATTTCTGACATCTTTGATTCTGGCAGAACTTTGGTCTAGAAATAGTCACACACTGAAAGAAGACTGTTTGTGTATTGCAAAAGTGTTGAAATCCTTTAAGATCAACTAGAAGTTTAAGGAAATTTGTTTCCTTTCCTGTGACTTCTTGCTGGTATTAAGCTGTTAATGTTGCAGGAATTTATCTTTGAAAACATTTTCTTTACAAGAGAAATTATTTTTGCATTGATTGGCATAGAATCAGTTTTGATCATCTAACATTTATATGATGGAAACTTTAGTCATAAGTTATTTGACATAGTAGCACAAATGCCAAAATCTAGTCTACAAACCGGGAACTGAATAAAAGTAGTATTAAGACTTTTGTTATTGTGAGGGGTTTCTTTTGATCTGGATTCTAAACCAGTTTCAAAATTCTTGATGATTGCTGCTTTCAGACCATGTCAATAGTCAGAGTCTTTCAAAGAATATTTGATGAGTTTTCTCCAATAAAAATTAAGGATTTATTGCAGCTTGTGTGGTTTTCTAGGATTTAGGAGGAGAATTGGTTTTGTTAGTTTTCATATCTACTCACTTATTTTTACCTGTAGCAAAACTTTCTGAAAAGGAAAACCAAGTATCCAAAAGATTTAAAAATAAATTACCTTTCTTTACAATTAAAAACAAACAAGAAAAAGTGTTTGTTATGATTGAATTATTGATGATCTAGGAGGTTCTGCTTATGTCAGTGCATGCCTGTTGTTTGGAATGGAAAGGTACTCAAGGAACCATCCAGTAGAGCAGGTAAAGTCATGTAGGCAAGGAAAGTAAATTTTGTTTAAACAGGATTAGTTTTAATTGGCATCCTTGCAATAATAATCTTCCTTCAGCTGAATAATATCCTTTCAGATGTCTGTCTCTTCTGTATGTGAACCAGTGCACTTCTTTCTGATTTTGCCATGTTTTCCAGTTTTGTTTAAGCCAATTAAATAAGGCAATACTTACTCTATATTTGTATCTTTCAAAGGCCTTTTGGTAGGAATTCCACCATTGCCAGGAAATTTATTGTGCATTATCTGTTAGATGGCTTGTTGAGTGAGGTGACCAGAGCCAGTCAGATTTCTGGTTTGCCACATTCCCAGAAACAGCCAATTTATAGCTGAAGCAGTGAAATGCTGACCGGAATACTTGATGGCATGTTTGTAAACTGGCGCATTAAATAACAGAAGTATCCATTTGAATGTGTCTGGATCTGGCTCCAGTTGCCCAGAGCTGGGAAGGCTTGTCCCAAGGCATGGCCCGTGGAGGCTGTGCTGCTTTGGCATTTCATTCATAGAATCTGAAAAGGGGCTGCACCAACCTACTCTTCTCATCCTCCCCCACCGTGCAGCTGTCTTGATGACTCCCTGCTCTAGTGCATTTTGCTACCTGAATCATCACTTTTCCTCTAAGCCCCAGGGTCACTGCTTTTTCCTGACCCTGCTCCAGAGCGATTGCTTGCCTTCTCGTTTCTTTTCCTCCAGTTGTTTCCAGCAGCCTGATTTACTGACTTTAGAGTTCAGCTCATGGCTTTGCTGAATCCTGCTGGCCTTCAAGCACTAAGCTGGGTACCAGTGGCTCCTCTCTGTACAGGTGTAATTTCTGTTTATGCTGTCTTGGTGAAGGGTGAGTCCTTTCCAATCCATCCTGCTTTGTGTTTGCCCTGAGTGGGCATAGATCAGCAGCAGCTTTGAGAACTTCCCCTGACAGAAGTTAGATCCTCAGCCTCTGAGAGCCTCTTATCCTAGGAGCAGCCATAAGAATTCCTGCTCATCAGTGATGGTCCTACACTTTCTGCAGCCTCTCCTGGCCAGGGCAGGCTGGCTGTGTCCCACGTTCCTTGCTCTGTCCCTGTAAGGAGAGCATGAACTGGCCCGTGAGGATTCTGGTCTTGCAGGGCTGTGTTTTGCTGTTGTACTCTGGTAAAGAGGGGTGTTCCAAGCATCGTTCTCCTGGCCTGTATTCTCCTGGGGGGACAACAGTCATGTGATAAATTTTCATATGTTCTCACCCTGTTCCTAAATTTCACTAAAATTGCTAAAAACCTTTGTTTGTTGTTTTAAACTCGATGTCTGTATTTCTTTCATTCTGGTTTTGCATGTAAATACAGAACAAATTACAGGCTAGAGATGTTCTCCCACTGCCCCCCGGAAACCCCAAAACCAAAAAACCCACCCATGCACACAGAAACACCCCCAAACCCCTCTACCAGTATATGAAGTGATTGATTCTGGGAAGCTGGCAGCTGGAATAGTTAAAACTCAAAATATCATAGTCTCTCTCTTATACCTCTTCATCCAGTTCTGGAGGGAGTGTTGGAAGTTGCGAACGGTGTTGTGACATACCCAGAAATTATAAAGTCAAGCAGAAAATAGTAGTGAAATGACACCTGCCATAGGAGTACAATGTCTTCTGAAATGATGCTATTTTATTACTGGTGAGAATGTTTCTTATCCCCAAACAAAAATGCTTTGTAATACCCTAGAGACATGAATGCCATTATTCCATTTCTTTACTGCAAACACAGGGATGTGCTTTGTATTTAAGGCAAACGTGTCATGTCCTGATAATTGCTACAGCCAGAGAAGTTGGAAGTAAGTGATTTTCTGTGTAATTGTCTGAAAGACAGTACTTGAAATCTACGCAGTAACCAGCCCTTTGAATTTATTAATCAATTAAGTTTTTAAAAGAACTATTATCTCTTCTTATCTCAACATTTGTGCTGAGCTTGTGTTCAGAGACTGGGAACCTCTTATGAAGCTGCATGTGAGCTGATGGGAAGGGGAAGAGAGGAAGAAGGAGTTGCTGGGGTTTTTTAATATATATTAATAGAAATATATAATAAAATATAATTATATATAATGTTACATATAATATATAAAAATGAATATATATATTT
>VYZT01032084.1:6447-25779 GCA_013400735.1 Pomatostomus ruficeps | reverse complement strand
GTTTTGGGGTGGCCAGAAATGAACGTTTTGGGGTTGTTCTAAATGAACATTTTGGGGTTGTCCTAAATGAACATTTTGGGGTGGCCAGAAATGAACATTTTGGGGTGGCCAGAAATGAAGATTTTGGGGTTGTCCTAAATGAACATTTTGGGGTTGTTCTAAATGAACGTTTTGGGGTTGTCCTAAACGAACATTTTGGGGTTGTCATGAATGAACGTTTGGGGTGGCCCAGTTTGGGCTCCAAATGGAATTTTCTCCCTTTCCCTCTGCTGGGATTTCCCACATCACCAGCCCTGACTAAGCCCCAAAATTCCTGGAGAATTCGCGTCATCCCGAGCAAATCCGGAGTTGGATTTGGCACCTCCCAGGTGATGTTTGGCATTCCCAGAGCTCCATCCCTGATCCGGATCCCTCCCCTGTGCCTGGATGGTTCCAGGATCCTTTTCCGAGCCTCTCCATCGTCCTCTGGGTCACCTCTGGTGGGCTCATCCCTCAGGCAATTCCCACTTTTCCCATCCATCCATCCCAGCTCCATCTCCAAGGTTTCCCCCTCCTGAAGAGCAGGAACCAAAGACTGGGATTTCCCAAGGATTTCAGCAATGGGAAACACCCAAATCCAGGGGGAAAAAAGGGAAGTTTTTATCAGTTTCTCATCGCTTCCTCTCCCTGAACCCCGGAGAAACGGGATCCTCAAATTCCCGGGAACACACCCAGCCCCTTCTCCAGGAACTCTCCCCTAAACCTTGGACTGGTCAGGGCAGGGTCAAAAAGTCCCTTTTTCCCCCGAGCCCGTCCTGCTGCTTCTCCTTCTTCCTCTTCCTCAGCCCCGTTTGGAGCCTGGCTCGCCGTGGCCTCGCGCTCGGGGATTTTCCACCCCGCGCCTTCCGCTCCCCGCGGGTCAAACGAGCTGCTCCCAGCGCGGGCCTGACCAGCACCGGCACCTCTGGGGACACAAAGAGCCACTCCTCAGCTTTTTCCTGGGAATCTGAACCCCTCCGAGAGTCCTGACCGGCACCGGCACCTCTGGGGGCACAAAGAGCCACTCCTCAGCTTTTTCCTGGGAATCCGAGCCCCTCCAAGAGTCCTGACTGGCACCGGCACCTCTGGGGGCACAAAGAGCCACTCCTCAGCTTTTTCCTGGGCTTGGGGCACCCTGAGCCACCTCTCCTCAGTCCTGCAGCTTTTTCCTGGGAATCTGAGCCCCTCCAAGTGTCCTTACCTGGCCCTGACTAGCCCTGTCACCTCCTGGGGCACAAAGAGCCACTCCTCCCCAATCCTGCAGCTTTTTCCTGGGTTAAGGCACCCTGAGCCACCTCTCCTCAATCCCGCAGCTTTTTCCTGGGTTAAGGCACCCTGAGCCACCTCTCCTCAATCCCGCAGCTTTTTCCTGGGTTAAGGCACCCTGAGCCACCTCTCCTCAATCCCGCAGCTTTTTCCTGGGAACCTGAGCCCCTCCAAGTGTCCTCACCTGGCACCATCACCTCACTGCTGGGCTTGGGGCACCCTGAGCCACTTCTCAATCTTCCTGCTTTTTCCTGGGAATCTGAACCCCTCCAAGAATGCTGACCTGGCCCTATCCCCACTCTGCTGGGCTTGGGGCACCCTGAGCCAGTTCTCCTCAATCCTGCAGCTTTTTCCTGGGAATCTGAACCCATCCAAGAGTCCTGACTGGCACCGTCACCTCTCCTCGATCCTGCAGCTTTTTCCTGTGCTTGGGGCACCCTGAGCCCCTTCTCCTCGGTCCTGCAGCTTTTTCCTTGGAATCTGAACCCCTCCAAGTGTCCTCACCTGGCACCATCACCACTCTGCCGGGCTTGGGGCAGCCTGAGCCACTTCTCAATCCTGCAGCTTTTTCCTGGGCTGGGGGCACCCTGAGCCACCTCTCCTCAGTCCTGCAGCTTTTTCCTGGGAATCTGAGCCCCTCCAAGCACCCAGACCTGGCCTTGACTGGCGCCATCACCTCTTGGGGCACAAAGAGCCACTCTTCAGCTTTTTCCTGGGTTTGGGGCACCCTGAGCCACCTTTCCTCGATCCTGCAGCTTTTTCCTGGGAATCTGAGCCCCTCCAAGCACCCAGACCTGCCCCACACCCCTCCACAGGGCCGCTCGCTGCCCGCACTTTTCCCCGATACTCCCGGGATTTGGGAGCGCTCAGCCCGAGCCCGAATTCCCGGGCTGTGCCCTCCCTCGGAGCCCGTGCAGGTGGCAGGAGCGGGATGCTCCGGGGCCGCCTCCCGCAGCGGAGCCGCTGACAGCTCACATGGGAGCTCTCCTCGCTGCCAGCTGAGCTTTACATAATACATGCAAATTATCAGCGCCGCTAATAGACCTTCCCTACTTAGCCTCACCTCGCAAGGTGCCGCTCGGTACTTTTCCATTAACTCCCCCCCTCTCCCATCCTCCTTTCTCCCCCCAAACCCAGCCAGCTCCTTTCTTAACCCCAAAAATCACCACCCGAAAGGATTCAGCCCATCCTCATTCCCCCGGCAGCTCCAATCCTTTCCCCCCCTTATCCAGGAGAAGGAGAGGATCCCATTTTTCACGCTCAGGAAAGATTTAAAGAGGTGAAACCCAAACCTTTCCGCTCGGGTGGCTTTTCCTCTCTTCCCATTAAAAGAAATCTCGATTTTTCCTCGATGCCCCAAACCACAAGAAGAACTGAGCCGAGAGCGTGCGGGGCTTTGCCTGAAATCCAAATTACGTTTTGAACTCGCACACAAAACCTGCCCGGAGCAGTTCATCAAACACCCCCCCCCGCCCCAACCAGGCGCTCAGACAGCTGAGGCTGCGCTGCTGGAAAGAAGAAAAAAAAGCAGAAAATCCCTGGAATTTTCTTTATTAGCAGAGAAACGAATAAATTAAGCCCTCGATTGATGAAATCCCCGGCGAAGTTTTGCAACACAGCAGCGGCACCCGCAAAAATCACACAACAAAGCGCTCTGCTCTTCACACCTCTTTTTGTTTTCTCGCCTTTCATGGCCCAGCTGAAACCTTTGGGGTGGTTGCTCGGGGGGTTTTGAAGTGTTTAAAGGTGGGGAAAATAGGAAAAGCTTCCCTTTGGGTCCCAGGCTGCAGCTGGGGGGAAGATTCGATATCTCGATGGATAACGAGAGAGGAGAAGGGAATTTTTTCCCCCATTCCAGGGGGATTCAGCAGCGCCGAGGACCCGGCCTTGCTACCAAACCCTGAGCTGAAATAAAAGAAATAAAACCTCCCAGGACAGGAAAAGTGGCTGAAGATGTTCCCTAATCCCGAGCAGGAGCTTTTTGCCAAAGCTGAGGGAGGGAAAGCTCTTCACACCTTTTTTTGTTTTCTCGCCTTTCATGGCCCAGCTGAAACCTTTGGGGTGGTTGCTCGGGGGGTTTTGAAGTGTTTAAAGGTGGGGAAAATAGGAAAAGCTTCCCTTTGGGTCCCAGGCTGCAGCTGGGGGGAAGATTCGATATCTCGATGGATAACGAGAGAGGAGAAGGGAATTTTTTCCCCCATTCCAGGGGGATTCAGCAGCGCCGAGGACCCGGCCTTGCTACCAAACCCTGAGCTGAAATAAAAGAAATAAAACCTCCCAGGACAGGAAAAGTGGCTGAAGATGTTCCCTAATCCCGAGCAGGAGCTTTTTGCCAAAGCTGAGGGAGGGAAAGCTCTTCACACCTTTTTTTGTTTTCTCGCCTTTCATGGCCCAGCTGAAACCTTTGGGGTGGTTGCTCGGGGGGTTTTGAAGTGTTTAAAGGTGGGGAAAATAGAAAAAGTTCCCCCTCAGGCTGCAGCTGAGGGGGAGATTCCTCTGCTCCAGACCGGGGATGGATAACGAGAGAGGAGAAGGGAATTTTTTCCCCCATTCCAGAGGGATTCAGCAGCGCCGAGGACCCGGCCTTGCTACCAAACCCTGAGCTGAAATAAAAGAAATAAAACCTCTCAGGGCAGGAAAAGTGGCTGAAGATGTTCCCTAATGCCGAGCAGGAGCTTTTTGCCAAAGCTGAGGGAGGGAGAGCAGAGAGATGGCAGAGAAAGCGAGGAGGAAGGACACCGGGGAGAGCCGGGAGCCTTCAGGAAGCCAAACCCCCCGAGAGGAGCTTTGGATTTCAAATTTAAGGAAGAAGCAGCACAAACCTCCCGTAGCTCTGGCTCTGGGGCAAGAAAACACCGTTCAGCAAGGCACGAGGGGAAGGAAGNCTTGGGGCACAAAGAGCCACTCTTCAGCTTTTTCCTGGGTTTGGGGCACCCTGAGCCACCTTTCCTCGATCCTGCAGCTTTTTCCTGGGAATCTGAGCCCCTCCAAGCACCCAGACCTGCCCCACACCCCTCCACAGGGCCGCTCGCTGCCCGCACTTTTCCCCGATACTCCCGGGATTTGGGAGCGCTCAGCCCGAGCCCGAATTCCCGGGCTGTGCCCTCCCTCGGAGCCCGTGCAGGTGGCAGGAGCGGGATGCTCCGGGGCCGCCTCCCGCAGCGGAGCCGCTGACAGCTCACATGGGAGCTCTCCTCGCTGCCAGCTGAGCTTTACATAATACATGCAAATTATCAGCGCCGCTAATAGACCTTCCCTACTTAGCCTCACCTCGCAAGGTGCCGCTCGGTACTTTTCCATTAACTCCCCCCCTCTCCCATCCTCCTTTCTCCCCCCAAACCCAGCCAGCTCCTTTCTTAACCCCAAAAATCACCACCCGAAAGGATTCAGCCCATCCTCATTCCCCCGGCAGCTCCAATCCTTTCCCCCCCTTATCCAGGAGAAGGAGAGGATCCCATTTTTCACGCTCAGGAAAGATTTAAAGAGGTGAAACCCAAACCTTTCCGCTCGGGTGGCTTTTCCTCTCTTCCCATTAAAAGAAATCTCGATTTTTCCTCGATGCCCCAAACCACAAGAAGAACTGAGCCGAGAGCGTGCGGGGCTTTGCCTGAAATCCAAATTACGTTTTGAACTCGCACACAAAACCTGCCCGGAGCAGTTCATCAAACACCCCCCCGACCCGACCAGGCGCTCAGACAGCTGAGGTTGCGCTGCTGGAAAGAAGAAAAAAAAGCAGAAAATCCCTGGAATTTTCTTTATTAGCAGAGAAACGAATAAATTAAGCCCTCGATTGATGAAATCCCCGGCGAAGTTTTGCAACACAGCAGCGGCACCCGCAAAAATCACACAACAAAGCGCTCTGCTCTTCACACCTCTTTTTGTTTTCTCGCCTTTCATGGCCCAGCTGAAACCTTTGGGGTGGTTGCTCGGGGGGTTTTGAAGTGTTTAAAGGTGGGGAAAATAGGAAAAGCTTCCCTTTGGGTCCCAGGCTGCAGCTGGGGGGAAGATTCGGTATCTCGATGGATAACGAGAGAGGAGAAGGGAATTTTCCCCCCATTCCAGGGGGATTCAGCAGCGCCGAGGACCCGGCTTTGCTACCAAACCCTGAGCTGAAATAAAGGAAATAAAACCTCTCAGGGCAGGAAAAGTGGCTGAAGATGTTCCCTAATCCCGAGCAGGAGCTTTTTGCCAAAGCTGAGGGAGGGAAAGCTCTTCACACCTTTTTTTGTTTTCTCGCCTTTCATGGCCCAGCTGAAACCTTTGGGGTGGTTGCTCGGGGGGTTTTGAAGTGTTTAAAGGTGGGGAAAATAGAAAAAGTTCCCCCTCAGGCTGCAGCTGAGGGCAAAGATCCCTCTGCTCCACACTGGGGATGGATAACCAGAGAGGAGAAGGGAATTTTCCCCCCATTCCAGGGGGTGCAGCTGCTCCGAGGACCCGGCCTTGCTAACGAGTTCTGAGCTGAAATAAAACCTCTCAGGGCAGGAAAAGTGGCTGAAGATGTTCCCTAATGCCGAGCAGGAGCTTTTTGCCAAAGCTGAGGGAGGGAGAGCAGAGAGATGGCAGAGAAAGCGAGGAGGAAGGACACCGGGGAGAGCCGGGAGCCTTCAGGAAGCCAAACCCCCCGAGAGGAGCTTTGGATTTCAAATTTAAGGAAGAAGCAGCACAAACCTCCCGTAGCTCTGGCTCTGGGGCAAGAAAACACCGTTCAGCAAGGCACGAGGGGAAGGAAGATAAACGGGAGTGAAAGAAAAGCTTTTGTTTCCAAGCTCCGCACAGAGCCTGGCTGGGATCGGGGAGGGGGAAATCTGATGATTTAAATTTCTCCAGCTGGAATCTGATGATAGCAACCACCCGAAAAGGGCATGAAAATGATCCAGGAGAAGGGTGAAGGGAGCAAAAAACGCACATTTGTTGTCAAGAGCACTTGCAACAAGACCCCAGAGTATTTTGCTGTCGCAGGGAGCAAACCCACGGGGCTGGGATGGAAAAGCTGCGAATCTCCAAGTGGAATCTGCCCCAAATCTCTGCCCTGTGCAGGTGAGACCCCACCTGCAGCCCAGGATGATCAGAGGGATGGAGCAGCTCTGCTGGGAGGAAAAGCTGGGATTGTTCACCCGGAGAGGAGAAGTTTGGGGTGATCTCACTGTGGCCTTCCAGGACCTGAAGGAGCCACCAGGAAACACGGAGGGAGAGAATTTCCAAAGGATGGAGGGACAGGCCAGCCCTGCAAGGACCCAACTCACGGAGCCCTCCCAGCTGGAGCCTCTTTCCCTGCCAGGAGCAGGTGGGGTTGGTCCCGGAGCTCCCCGAACCCTCAGATCCTCTCCCACCTCCCAGCCCCGACAGCAGCTGCTCTGCCAGGGACTTCCCAGGCTCGGGCTGCGTCTGGAAAACCCCTCCGAAAGACAAAAAAAATAAACAGAAAAAAAAGAAAGGGAGAGGGTGGGGAGGAGGGAGGGCACAGGAAGGGCACTCCACACCTGCCTCTCCTCCTTCCACACGGGAAGAGCCGCAGGGGAACATCGGAAACACCTCCCTGCCCTGCGGCGGGCACCGAACACCCCTGGGGAACGGGGTGGGGACAGGCAGGAGGTGACAGACCCCCAGAGCGTGACTGGGGTCACTGAACACCCCGAATCAGGATTCTGGCCACCCCAAAATCGGGATTTCGGCCACCCCAAAATCGGGATTTCGGCCACCCCCAATCACCATCCAAATCACCATTTTGGCCACCCCAAATCGGGATTTTGGCCACCCCCAAATCGGGATTTTGGCCACCCCCAAATCCCATCCAAATCACCATTTTGGCCACCCCAAATCGGGATTTTGGCCACCCCATCCTCAGGGTCCTTCCCGAACAACCCCTCAGCCCCAGAGGAGCTGCGATCACCGAGCAGCGCCCGCTTCCCAATCCACAGGAATTCCCCCCAAAGCAGGAGGGAAAGGGTTACACGGGAGAGGGTGACAGGAAAGCAGTGGAACCATCCCAGGAGTGAGGAATGTCAAACTGTCACTGTCACTGCGGCACCGGCGACTCCTCAGCCAGCCTGAGCCCCTCAGCGAGCCTGAGCCCCGGTGGCTTCGAGGAAAATCTCTCACTGAAACGCTTCCATCGCCAGGAAAACAAAAAAACCCTGGAAGAGCAGCTTGGCACAGAGGCAGGGAATTGTTTCCTGCTGTTTCCAGCTCCGGTGAGATCGAAGGGCAGCCCACCTTCACCCCGGCCCCGGGGACGGGGCCTCTCACACACACCAATTCACTGCCACCCCACAAATGTGTGTGGGGTGCCTTCCCTGCCCTGGCAGCCTGGAGGAGTTTTCCTGTCCCAAACCAGGCCCGGGTTCCTGGTTTTGGGTCCTTTGGCTCGGACTGGCCCCAAAGCGGCCACAGAAATCCCAGGATCTGAGAGCAGCCGAGCTCAAGTTCCATAAGGAGCAGAGGAACTCTCCAGGGACACAAACACCCTCCTGCTCCGCTCCTTCCATCTCCAATTCCCAAATCCTTCATCCAACACTCCCCTCTCCAAAAGCTTTCCCAAGTCCACCCTACAGAAGCATTTTGGGCTCTCCCCCATCACCTCTTGGTGTTTTCACTCCTCTCCCGTGTTTGAAAAAGCACCACAGGGAATTCCCCCTGTTTTTCAGCACTCACCAGCCTGCAGCTCAGCTTCACCCTCCACACCATCCCCAGCCCCTCCCAGGCTCCTTTTCTCCCGCAGCCCCATCAGCTCCAATCGCTTCCACCTGGAACTCACCCGACCCCAATCACATCCTCCTCATCATCCCAGGTGTTCCCCTCACCCCGAGCTCCCTCAGCTTCGATTCCCAGCCATTCCCACCCCTCCAGACACCCCTTTCCCTCAGCAGGAACATAAACACCCTCCTGCACTGCTCCCACAGCTCCAGTACCCAAATTCTCCCTCCAACACCGTCCTCTTTAAAAGGTTTCCTCATTCTGCCCTACAGGAGCATTTTGGGGTCTCCCTCATCACCTCTTGGTGTTTTCACTCCTTTCCCGTGTTTAAAAAAGCACCACACAGAATTTCCCCTCTTTTTAGCACTCACCAACTTTGATTTCCACCAAATCCCACTCCTGCAGCCGCCCCCTGCTCCCTTCCCAGGGTCACAAACACCCTCCTGCCCCGCTCCTTCCATCTCCAATTCCCAAATTCTTCCTCCAACACCATCCTCTCCAAAAGCTTTCCCAAGTCTGCCCTACGGAAGCATTTTGGGGTCTCCCCCATCACCTCCTGGTGTTCCCAACTCCTCTCCCGTGATTGAAAAAGCACCACAGGGAATTCCCCCTCATTTTTAGCACTCACCAGCCTGCAGCTCAGCTTCACCCTCCCAGGCTCCTTTTCTCCTGCAGCCCCATCAGCTCCAATCACTTCCACCCGACCCCAATCACATCCTCCTCCCTGTCCCAGGTGTTCCCCTCACCCCGAGCTCCCTCAGCTTTGATTCCCACCCCTGCAGCCACCTCCTGCCCCTACCAGGGTCACAAACACCCCCCTGCCCAGTTCCTTCCATCTCCAATTCCCAAATCCTCCCTCCAACACCATCCCCTCCAAAAGCTTTCCCAAGTCTACCCTACAGAAGCATTTTGGGGTCTCCCCCATCACCTCCTGATGTTCCCATTCATCTCCCATGTTTAAAAAAGCACCACAGAGAATTCCCCTCTCTTCTTTAGCACTCACCAACCTGTAAATTCAGCTTCACCCTCCCAGGCTCCTCTTCTCCTGCAGCTCCAATCACTTCCCCCTGGAACTCACCTGACCCCAACCACATCCTCCTCATCATCCCAGGTGTTCCCCTCACCCCGAGCTCCCTCAGCTTCCATTCCCACTCCTGCAGCCACCCCCTGCCCCAACCAAGGACACAAACACCCTCCTGCTCCGCTCCTTCCATCTCCAATTCCCAAATCCTCCCTCCAACCCCCGCCTCTCCAAAAGCTTTCCCAAGTCTACCCTACAGAAGCATTTTGGGGTCTCCCACATCCCCTCTTAATGTTCCGAACTCCTTTTTCCTGTTTGAAAAGGCCCCACACAGATTTTCCCCCTTTTTTAGCACTCTGACACCCCCTCTCCAAAAGCTTTCCCAAGTCTACCCTACAGAAGCATTTTGGGGGCTCCCACATCACCTCTTAATGTTCCGAACTCCTTTTTCCTGTTTGAAAAGGCACCACACAGATTTTCCCCCTTTTTTAGCACTCTGACACCCCCTCTCCAAAAGCTTTCCCCACTCCACCCTACAGAAGCATTTTGGGGTCTCCCACATCACCTCTTGGTGTTTTCACTCCTTTCCCGTGTTTAAAAAAGCACCACAGGGAATTCCCCCTCTTTTTTAGCACTCACCAACCTGTAAATTCAGCTTCACCCTTCCAGGCTCCTTTTCTCCTCCAGCCCCATCAGCTCCAATCGTTTCCACCTGACCCCAACCACATCCTCCTCCCTGTCCCAGGTGTTCCCCTCACCCCGAGCTCCCTCAGCTTCCATTCCCAGCCATTCCCACCCCTGCAGCCCCGCTCCGGTCCCAGCTGTGGCACATCCATCACCCCAAACCCACCCCCGGGGAAGGCAGAGCCGAGAACTCCAATCATTTTTCCATAAGGAAACTGCAAACCGAGCCCCGGCGAGCTCGGCAGCCGGGATTTACACGCGGGGGAAAACGGGAATCGCTTTCATTTCGCCTGCAAGAGTCACAACCTCGCGTTTCACCCCGAGAGCTGAACCCAAACCAGAACCAGAGCGAAACCCCGGCTCCTGCACGGTTTTGATGCGAAATAATCCAAGCGGGCTGGCAGGCTACAAATTCTGACGATTCCGCGGACAAATCTGGGGCAGATTTAGAATTTGTAGCGCCGCATGTTACTTGTCAGTTTGGGTTTCGCCGTAAATATTTTTCAGCGGAGCGCCGGCGGGCCCGGAGCTCGGCAAAGGAGGCTGGAAACGGCTTTTCCTTGGAATATTTTAATGTCAGGGATGTCACCTCTCCCTCCTGTCCTGCTGCTGGGTGAGACAGATTTCCTCGCTTGCCCTGGAAGCTCAGAACTCGAAGAGCTCCAAGCAAGGTTCAGAGGTACCGAGGTGTGAGTAAATTCTCCTTCCTGCTCCACCTGATTTTAGCATCGCCAACACCATCCTGGCATCAGGGCTGGAGAGGGAGAGAATCATGGAATATTCTGAGTTGGAGGGGACCACGAGGAGCAAATAATCACGGAATAATCACGGAATAAACTGAACTGGGAGGAACCAACAGGGGTGAAATAATCACGGGATAAACTGAAAGGGAAGGGATCCACGGGGGTGAAATAATCACGGAATAAACTGAACCAGGAGAGACGCACAGGGGTCAAATAATCACAGAATAACGGGAAGGGACAAGGATCAAATAATCACGGAATGAACTGAACCGGGAGAGACCCACGGGGTGAAATAATCATAGAATAAACTGAACAGGGAGGGATGCATGGGGGTCAAATAATCACGGAATAACAGGAAAGGACAAGGATCAAATAATCACGGAATGAACTGAACCGGGAGAGACCCACGGGAGTGAAATAACCATGGAATAAACGGAACCGGAAGAGACCCACGGGGGTGAAATAATCACGGAATAAAGGGAAGGGACAAGGAACAAATAATCACAGAATAAACTGAACCGGGAGAGAACCATGGGGATGAAATAATCACGGGATAAACTGAACCAGGAGGGACCATAAGGATCAAATAATTATGGAATGAACTGAAAGGAGAGGGACCCACGGGAGTCAAACAATCATGGAAGAAACTGAACCAGGAGGAACCCACGGGGGCGAAATAATCACAGAATAAACTGAACCGGGAGAGACCCACGGGGGTGAAATAACCACGGAATAAACTGAACCAGANCACAGAATAAACTGAACCAGGAGAGACGCACGGGGGTCAAATAATCACGGAATGAACTGAACAGGGAGGAACCCACGGGGGTCAAATAATCACGGAATACCTGGAAGGGACAAGTATCAAATAACCACGGAATAAACTGAACAGGGAGGACCCAGGGGGGTCAAATAATTATGGAATAAACGGAACCGGGAGAGACCCACGGGGGTCAAATAATCACGGAATAAACTGAACCAGAAGAGACCCACGGGGTGAAATAATCACGGGATAAACTGAACCAGGAGAGACCCACAAGGATCAAATAATTATGGAATAAACTGAACGGGGAGAGATCAATGGGGATGAAATAATCCCGGAATAAACGGAACGGGGAGAGACCCACGGGAGTCAAATAATCACGGAATAAACTGAACGGGAAAGGACCCACGGGGGTGAAATAACCATGGAATGAACTGAACAGGAAGGAACCCACGGGGGTCAAATAATCCCGGAATAAACTGAACCGGGAGGAACCCACGGGGGTGAAATAACCACGGAATAAACTGAACCCGAAGAGACCCACGGGGTGAAATAATCACGGAATGAACCGAACGGGAAGGAACCCACGGGGGTGAAATAATCACGGGATAAACTGAACCGGGAGAGACCTACGAGGGTCAAATAATCACGGAATAACGGGAAGGGACCACAAGGATCATATAACCACGGAATAAACTGAACGGGGAAGGACCCACGGGGTCCCTGTGCAGGACATCCCCGAGGCTCTCTCCACGTGCTCAGGAGCAGCATCCAAACACCCGCGGAGCCCTGGGAGCCTCGGGAATGTGCCCAGCACCCTGCGGAGGAGAACAACCTTTCCCTGCCGTCCCCGTGTCCCCCTCCCCGGCAGAGGTGCGGCCGCTGTCGCGGTGACCCCGCGGGGACAGGGCGGGGGCAGCGCCCGGCCGGCACTCACAGTACAGCAGGGCAATGGAGCGCAGCAGCACGATGCGGGTCAGCCAGAAGGTGCCCGGGGAGAGCGGAGGGGCCGGGGCAGCGAGCCCGGGCTCGGGGGGACCGGGGGAGGCTCCGGGAGCTCCAGCGGAGGCTCCATCGGGGGCTCGGTCCCGGCCCGGCCGGCGCTGCCGCGGCCCCGCTGTGGGCGCCGCCATGTCGGGCACAGCGAGCATGTGCGGCCCGGCGGGGCGGGCCCGCCACGGGCCTCGGGAGAAAACGGGAAAAAATGGGGGAAATCGGGGAAAATGGGGAGAAATGGGGAGAATCCGCTAAAAAACGGTGCCGCCGTGTTGCGCACGGCGAGGGTGTGTGGCCCCGGGGAGGGTGTGAGGGCCGGCGGGGCGAGCCCGTGAGGGGACACGGCGGGGACAGGGAAAAGCGGGGGGAAAGTGGGAAAACCGGGAAGAAATGGGGGAAAACGGGGATAAATGGGGGAAAATGGGGAAAATGGGGAGAATCCTGTGGAAAACGGCGCCGCCGTGTCGGGCACGGGGAGGATGTGCGGCCCCAGGGAGGGTGTGAGGGCCGGCGGGGCGAGCCCGTGAGGGGACACGGGAGAGATGGGGAAAGACTGGGAAAAACGGAGAAAAACGGGGGGAAACGGAGAAAAATGGGGAAAACTGGAGAAAAATGGGGAAAAATGGAGAAAAACCGGGAAAAAAAATTGGGGAAAAATGGAGGGAAAGGGGAGAATCCTCTGTAAAACGGCACCGCTGTGTCGGGCACTGCGAGGGTGTGCGGCCCTGGCGGGGTGAGCCCGTGAGGGGACACGGGAGAGACGGGGAAAAACGGGGAAAAACGGAGAAAAACGGGGGGAAATGGAGAAAAATGGGGAAAAACGGGGAGAAATGGAAAAAAATGGGGGAAATGGGGAGAATCCGCTGGAAAACGGCGCCGCAGTGTCGGGCACAGGGAGGATGTGAGGGCCGGCGGGGTGAGCCTGTGAGGGGACACGGGA
The DNA here is from genome assembly GCA_013400735.1 of Pomatostomus ruficeps. Classification (NCBI taxonomy): domain Eukaryota; kingdom Metazoa; phylum Chordata; class Aves; order Passeriformes; family Timaliidae; genus Pomatostomus; species Pomatostomus ruficeps. The sequence goes on along the minus strand of VYZT01032084.1, from coordinate 12,655 downwards.
GAGACGGGGAAAAACGGGGAAAAACGGAGAAAAACGGGGGGAAACGGAGAAAAATGGGGAAAAACGGGGAGAAATGGAAAAAAATGGGGGAAATGGGGAGAAGCCGCTGGAAACCGGCGCCGCAGTGTCGGGCACAGCGAGGATGTGAGGGCCGGCGGGGTGAGCCCGTGAGGGGACGGAGAAAATGGGGAAAAACTGGGGAAAACGGAGAAAAATGGGGGAAAACAGGGAGAAATGGAGGAAAATGGGGGAAAACAGGGAGAAATGGAGGAAAATGGGGGAAAACAGGGAGAAATGGAGGAAAATGGGGGAAAACAGGGAGAAATGGAGGAAAATGGGGGAAAACAGGGAGAAATGGAGGAAAATGGGGGAAAACAGGGAGAAATGGAGGAAAACGGGGGGGAATGGGGAAAAATGGGGAGAATTCTCTGTAAAATGGCACCGTCATGTCGGGCACGGTGAGGATGTGCAGCCCTGGCGAGCCCTTGAAGGGACACAGCGAAGACGGGAAAACGGGGAAAAATGGGGAGAAATGGGGAAAAACTGGGAAAAGTTGGGGAAAACGGGGAGAAGTGGAGAATAACAGGGAAAAACAGGGGGAAACGGGGAGAATCCTCTGGGAAACGGCACTGCTGTGTTGAGGATGTGCGGCCCGGCGAGGTGGGCCCGTGAGGGGACACGGGAGAGATGGGGAAAAACTGGGAAAAATGGGGAAAAACGGAGAAAAATGGGAAAAAATTGTGGAAAAACAGGGAAACAGGGAGAATCCTCTGTAAAACGGCACCGCAGTGTCAGGCACAGCAAGGATGTGCGGCCCTGGCAGAGCGCACCTGTGAGGGGACCTAGGAAAGACGAGGGGAAACGGAGAAAAAAGGGGAGAAATGGAGAAAAACACGGAGAATCCTCTGCGAACCAGCGAGAAAGTGCAAAGTTTAATTTAAAAAAATAACAAAATAAGCAGCCAGCATGGCCACAGAGCTGGTGAAGGATCTGGAGCATCTCTGATGAGGCTGCGGGAGCTGGAGAAGGGAAGGTGAGAAAAGATCCCGTGGATCCAAATATTCCCGAGGGATGTCAGAGGATTGTCAGGGACAGGATGAGGAAGCTGAACCAGAATCCAGATCGTGGAATGTTCTGGTTTGGAGGGATCCCTCGGATGGTCGAGTCCTTCAGCGGGGATTGAATCCACAGCCTGGGTGTGCTCGGCCCAGCGGAGCTCAGGACGGATGAACACAACAAATTCCACCTCAATTTATGGCAAAACTTCATTCCCTGGAGGTGGCAGGGCCCTGGAGAGCTGCCCAGGAGGGTGTGGGTGGCCCTGTGTGGGGACACATCCCTGTGCCACCTGCTCGGGTGACCCTGCCTGGGCACGGCTTGGACTGCGGGATCATTTTAAGTTCAATTCCTGAGGTTTTCCTCACAGAATCCTGGAATGGTTTAGGTTGGGAGGGACCTTAAATCCCATCCAGTTCTATCCCAACATCTCCCACAATCCCAGGTTTTTCCAAGCTCGGTCCAGCCTGGCTTCTCTAGGAATCTGTGCCAGGGCCTCCCACCCTCCCAGCCAGAATTCCTTCCCAAAATCCCATCTAAATTCACTTTTTGTGATGCCGCCGTGATTTTTACTTCATAAAATTTACAGGAGTCAAACCCTTGGCTGTGTGGAACTCATAAATCGCATTTTTGAGCAGGAAGGTTGAGTATCCCTTTAGTAAACAGTGCTGAGAAAGCATCTGCTATCAGGTGTAACATTATTCAACACTTCCCAGCCTCGAAACCGGTCCCTTTCTAAATGCCCCTTTTGTTTTTCCACCCCGGGTTCCCATCAGCGCTGCTCGCATTGTTCTCCTTAGAAAAAAAAAAAATTAAAAAAAATCCCACATAATGGCGCATTGTATAGGGAAGGAAAAATCAGCTGTTTGTTAAAGGTTTGGGCAGAGAAAAATTGAAATCAATGGGAGCTGATGGTTCCTTTCGTGGGGTCTTTCGGGAATTGCAAAACAAACTGGGTGATTGAGGAAATTTCCAGGGAAAAGCGGAGGGTTTGGGCTCAAGATTGAGCAAAAAAAGGGAGGAATGATTGGGGCTGGGAAGGGAACGCACTATCTCACCAAAAAATCGGGAGTTTCCTTCTGCTTGCCCATTTTTTCCCAGCAGTAATAATTTTTCCCTTTTAAATCCCCATTTTTCCCCTTAAAATCCCCACTTTTCCCCCTTAAAATCCCCATTTTTCCCCTTAAAATCCCCACTTTTCCCTTTAAATCCCCACTTTTCCCCTTTAAATCCCCATTTTTCCCTTTAAATCCCCATTTTTTCCCCTTTTAAATCCCCACTTTTCCCCTTTAAAATCCCCATTTTTCCCCTTAAAATCCCCACTTTTCCCCTTTAAATCCCCATTTTTTCCCCTTTTAAATCCCCATTTTTCCCTTTAAAATCTCTACCTTTCCCCTTTAAATCCCCAATTTTTCCCTTTAAAATCCCCACTTTTTTCCCTTTAAAATTCCCACTTTTCCCCCTTAAAATCCCCAATTTTTCCCTTTAAAATCACCAATTTTTCCCTTTAAATCCCCACTTTTCCCCTTTAAAATTTCCACTTTTCCCCCTTAAAATTTCCACTTTTCCCCCTTAAAATCCCCACTTTTCCCCCTTAAAATCCCCAATTTTTCCCTTTAACATCCCCAATTTTACCCCTTCACATNTCCACTTTTCCCCCTTAAAATCCCCACTTTTCCCCCTTAAAATCCCCAATTTTTCCCTTTAAAATCCCCAATTTTCCCCCTTAAAATCCCCAATTTTCCCCCTTAAAATCCCCAATTTTCCCCATTTTTTTCCCTTTAAACCCCCATTTTTCCCCTTTAAAATCCCCAATTTCCCCCGTGGAATTCTGCTCTTGAACTCCAGGGTTAGCAGGATTAAGGCTGGAAAGGGTTTTTATTTTCTTTTCATGAAGAATTACCTTTTTTTTCCTCGTGTGTTTGTGCAGGGTGATGAGGAGGGGCCGGTTCAGAGGAGGGGAGGAGCGATTAATAATCACAACAATCGTAATTAATCATAATTAATCACCGTAATCCCCGTGGTTTCGAGAAGATGCCACCCAGGCTGCGCTGTGCAGGAGGAAAGAGGAGCTCCTTTGCCACCACCCCACCTGACTTTTAATCTGTAATTCACACCTGGGCGGCTCTTGATCCTGCAAAAACATTTTTGTTTTCCTGCTGGGATCTTAGAATATTTGAATAACTTACGAATAAATAAATTTTATTCAATAAAATTGGGATCAAAGCAACATATTGACATGGAATGTTCTTTTTCTCTCCGTGCTCGCAAGGATTTAGGAATCCCTGGGCTGAGCTTTAACCCCGCAGGTGTCAGGGGCTGATTTTAACCACAGGTTCCTCTTATCTGATCTGGGTTTAATTCCCCATGAGGCTCCTTCTCTTTGCTCCCTGGAATTCCTATGGATAATCGGGGATAAATGAGATTTCCCCCCTGGATCAGGTGAAGGACGGAGCCCACCCTCGGGCTGGGTGCGTGTCCCGTGCGCGTCCGTGGGCTCCACGTGCTCTCATCCCCTAAAAATTCCTTCCCTGGCTGCCCCTGGAGAGGGAATTCTCCCTTCGTGGAAGCCAAGGCGCTCACGCTGTTATTCCTGCGTGGGGAAGGGGATGGAACAGAGGAACCGGGGTGGGAGCTCAGGCTGCCTCCATCCCACAGGGATGCTGAGGATTCCCGAGGGGGAACGGGATGGAGCTTGGATTTCCTGCCTGATTCCCAGAAACTCGGGCTGGGCTGGCCAGGAAGGTCAGAAATGAAGCAATATTCTAATCGAATATTAGACAGTGCCCGCTCTGGCAGGAAGAGCCGGATTCTTCCCCCAAACCCTCTCTGTGTCCCACCTGGGAGCGCTCCGAAAGGCCGACAGGAACCTGGGTGGTTCCCTGCCGGATCTGCAGCTTTTTCCTGGGAATGCTGATGTCAGGGCCTGCCCCGAGGGCCGGGATGAGACATCCTGCGGGATCCTGCGCTGCAGCTCCCACCCATCCCCGGGCGAACATCGCCGGGGCCTTTGTGACACAAAACCCGGGCCCGCTGGGAGCCGAGCGTTATCTCATCCCACGGCTGAGCGAACTTCCCGGGAAACCGGAGCTGCTCCAGGTGCTCCAGCTGCCTGCGGGAGGCCGGGGAATGCTGCCCTGGGCCGGGAACATGGAATTGTTGGTGCGGGATCAGCCCCGGACGTGCGGCCGGACACGCTGCTTGCCCCACTCGCCTCGGGAATAAGAGGAAAAAAACCGCCCAAAAGACTGCCCAAAAAACTGCCCCAAAAAACTGCCCAAAGTCGTGTTCCTCCCTCCTCCCACCTGAGCTGCACAAAGAGGAATTCAAACCTGCGGCCTGGGAGCTGCAATTCCCTGCCGAGGAAAACCGACGTCTCGAAAATTCCTGCTCTCCTCCTCCGGGGCTGCTGCTGCTGCTGCGGGAATCTCTGGAGCTGAAGGCAAAGAGCAGGAAAAAAAAGGGGTTCTTGTGTGTCCGTCCCTACCTCCCAAACTCCCGAGCATCCCACAAATCCCTCCCCGGCCCCAGGCACGCGCTGAGGTTGGGATCTTCCGAGGAAAGTGCTGGATTGGGAAAGAGGGGCTAAAAATAGCGATTTTTACATGGGCTCTGCCGTGGCTAAAAGAGACGGAACACTGGGATTTCTGTGAGTCGGGGTTTGGAGGAATCCACATTAATTATGTGGCACAGGAGAAGGGGAAAAAAGAGATTTTTCCCAAGTGTCCACCGGCCCTGCAAAGTCACCGATCCATGGCCCAGGGAAACATGAACTCATCCCCAATCTCATTAAGTTTTAGAAGAAAATTTCAATTATTCCTCATTACCAAGGCCAACGTATTTAGTTCGCCTGGAGTCTTAGGATAATTTTCTTTTAAAGACGTTTTGAGAACTGTATTTCAAATATCTTCGTCAGGAGGTAACTCTGAAGCTGAAAACTGCAAAAACTAGAGTTTGGGGGTTTTTTTGAAAAAAAAAATTAAATCCTGCTTTGCAATTTGAGAGAAGAAAATGAAGTTTCACACAGAAGGCAGATGGCTGTTCAGGCACATTTAAACACATTTAAACTCAAAGCACAGGGTTTATTTATTACACATCACAGCAATTAACCCAAAAACCACCGCGTTCCTGGTACTTTTTAAACACTGGAATGCTTGAAGCCCAATTTCTATTTTCTCCTCTGTCAATCTCGTACTTGACCCTCTGTTTTTCCGGGGGGGAAGAGCAGCAGAGAAAACTGGAATTTGGGGAGTTGCTTTTACTTTTTTTTCCCCCCCTCAGTCGCAATTAGAAGGCTGAATTCCGCGGATAATTAGAATCAAATGCTCCAAATAAACTCTGCAGAGGCAGGGCTGGCTTGGAAAGGGGCGATTTAAACTGACGGGGGGAGATTTTTGGGGCTCACCCTCCCTTTCTCCCCGGATCCCAAGGCTCACCCCGAGGTGCCGCATCCTCTTCTGGCTGGGACCTCCGGGGCGCTTCCCGGTGCTCGGGACCGAGCCCGCTGCGGGAAAAGAGGACGGGAGATTCAGGGAGGGGTCCCGGAGGGTTTCGTGTCGCTTTTTTCCATGATTTTTCCCCGCTTTCCTCCCTTACCCGCGGCGCGCTGGGGGCACCGGGAAGCGGCTGCAGGGGATACTTCACCCCCCTTCCCACGCACCCACCGCCCCAAAAACCCCTCGGAAAGGGATTTTTAAATAACCGGCCGCCCCGAGGGTCTCCCAGACAAGGCTCCCGCGGCTCCCTCCCGCACCGCTGCCCCCGCCAGAGAACCGGGCTCCAGTGTCAAACCCCACCGGCTGGGGGACCCCGCCAGGACCGCCCGGCGGTGAAGCCCCTGGATGATTTGCAGCGGAAAAAGCGCAAGAGGAGCCGAAAGAAGCGGCCGGCACAAGGAGCGGGAGCAGCGGCGGGCGGCGTCTGGCCGGGCCCCTCAGCGGGCAGACCCTCAGCAGGCCCCGGCTCCGGGCGGCCGGAGCCTCAGTGGGACCCCTCAGTGGGGACCCTCAGTGGGCCGCGGCCCCGGCGGGCGGCTCGGGGGGCTCTGAGGCGGTGGACGGCGTCCGGCCGGGCCCCTCAGCGGGCCCCGGCTCCGGGCGGCCAGCAGGACCCTCAGCGGGACCCTCAGCAAGGCCGGCCCCGGCGGGCGGTG
>VYZT01032081.1:0-16340 GCA_013400735.1 Pomatostomus ruficeps | reverse complement strand
GCCCCCGGGAGGAGCAGGAGCCCTCGACCCCGCGGGCTGGGAGTCGCGGCCGGGCCAAGAGCCGGCAGCGGGAGGGGGGCGAGCAGGGCGAGTGCGGCCCGCGGGGGTGGGCGAGGGTCCCGGGCTCGCCCACCACGCCCGGCAAAGGGCGGCTGGTGCGGAGGGGACTCGAGGAGTGTCCCAGCCCCGCGACAGCCCCGCCGGGCCCCGGGGAAAGCGGTGAGCGCGTCCCGGCCCCGGGAAATCCCCGCTCGGGCCGGGGGGCTGTGCTGACCGGACCCCCCCGGGTCCCTTCCAGAGACCCCCGACCCCGGGAAATCCCTGCTCGGGCCGGGGGGCTGTGCTGACTGGACACCCCCAGACCCCCCCCAGACCCTGCGAGCCCCGGGCCCCCAGAAATCCCCGCTCAGGCCGGGGGGCTGTGCTGACCGGACCCCCCTGTCCCTCCCAGAGACCCCCGACCCCGGGAAATCCCTGCTCAGCCGGAGGGTCACCCCAGATCCTGAGAGCCCCCTGACACCGGGAAATCCCTGCTCGGGGCGGGGGGGCTGCCCTGGCTGTGCTGACCGGACCCTCTGTGCCCCTCCCAGAGCCTACGAGTCCCCTGCCCGGCCCCGGTGGCTCCTTTTTCTTGGGGCTCCCCGAGCTTGAGCATCAGGACCCTGCTGTCCCCGCGGCCCCCAGCCTGTGAGTATCGGGGGTGTCCCCAAAGCCCCCCGGTATTTGGGGGGGTGTCCCCAGAGCCCCCCAGCACCGCTGACCCTCTGCTTTCCCCCGCTCCAGGCCGCCCACCGGTGCCCTGACCCCAGCACGGGATGGTCCCTGCAGGATCCGCAGCAAGCTGGAGCACACGCTGGTGCTGGAGCTGGTGAGATGGGGGGGTTCTGGGGGGGCTCTGCAGCCCCTGGGGTTGGGGACTCACCCTGCTCTGTGTCCCCCCAGGATGGGACCCTGCTCTGCTCGTCCCTGCTCGCCCAGAGGCTGCAGGAGGCCACGGCCACCTTCACCCTGGGCTTCCAGGCCGGCTCCTACAAGGTGGGAGCCTCGGGGTTGAGTCTGGGGGGGGTTTGGGGGGCTGTGGGTGATGTGGCTCCTCAGTGCCACCCCATGTGGCCTCGGGGCCACTGTCCTTTGTGGCTGAAGGGGACCTGAAATCCTATGGGGCTGAGGGGACTGAACCCCCCTTGGGTGTCAGGATGGGGGTGCTGGTGTCCCCTGTAGGGGAAGGGGACCTGAGATCCCACAGGACAGGGTGGCTGAGGGGACTGAACCCCCTCGGGGTGGGGGTGCTGGTGGCTTCCCAAGCTGCTGTCCCCTCCCAGGTCCACGTGAAGCTGCGGCCCCACGTGCAGGAGTTCCTGGAGAGCCTCTCCAAGAGCTACGAGGTACCCGAGACCCTGGGGACTGGGGGGTGACACTGACTGGGGGGTCCGTAGGGTGACACTGCCTGGGGGAATCTGTGGGCTGACACTGTTGGGGGGGGCTGTGGGGTGACATGGCCAGGGGGTGACACTGCCCTGGGGATCCGTGGGGTGACGCTGCCGGGGGGAGTCTATGGGGTGATGCTGCTGGGGGAACTATGGGGGGACACTGCCAGGGGACCACAGGGACCGGGACAGCCCCTTTGGGGACTTTCACCCTCTCTCTGCCAGATCTTCATCTACACCACGGCCAAGCAGGACTACGCCAAGAAGCTCCTGGAGGTGCTGGACCCCAAGAAGAAGCTGATCAGGTGATGGCGCTGGCGGTGGCCTGCTGGGGACACCCTGTGCGACAGCGCGGTGTCCCCATGGCTCTGTGTCCCCCCCTCCGCAGGCGCTGCCTCTCCCAGTCCGACTGCGTCTGCTCCCAGGGCTGCTACTGGAAGGACCTGAGCCTGCTGGGCAGGGACCTGGCCAAGACGGTGGCCCTGGACCACAGCGTGCAGTGCTTCCCGGCCCAGGTAGGGGATCCGCGAGTCCCGGTGCTCCCGGGAGCCGTGCGGGATCCGCGAGTCCCGGGAGTCCCGGGGGCTGTGCGAACTCCGCGAGCCCTGGGATTCGTGAGTCCCGGGGGCCGTGGGGGCTCCGCGAGCCCCGGGAGTCCCGGGAGCCGTGCGGGATCTGTGAGCCCCGGGTGCCGTGCGGGACTCGGGAGTCCCGGTGCCCCGGGGGTCGTGCGGGATCTGCGAGTCCCAGTGTCCTGGGACCCCCGGGGGCCGTGCGGGACCCGACCTCCTCCCTCTCCCCCCAGGCCACCAACTGGATCCCGGTGTCGCGCTGGGCTGGGGACCCGCAGGACGAGGAGCTGCTGCGCCTGATGCCGGTGCTGGACCGGCTGGGCCAGGCGGTACGGAGCGGCCTTGGGGACAGCGAGGGGACAGGGAAGGGACAGGGGCTGTGGGCGCTGGGCACAGCTGTCCCCTCGCCCTCTCTCCCCGTGCAGGAGGACGTGCGCCCCGAGATCCAGCGGCACTTCCAGCCCTGCCCGCTGCCCGCGGAGGATTAGGCCAGCCCGGAGGAGGAGAGGGATGGGGAGAACCCCCCGGGAAGCTGCGCTGGGCTGCATCCCACGGATCCCGGCTGGATGGCTGCTCCAGGACTCTCCCTCGGTGTTTGTGGGGATCCCAGCTCCTCCCAGGGCTGGGGGTCCCCCCAAGGAGCACCCCTGGCTCTCTCAGTGGCCCTTGGTGACAGAACTCCACCCCGGCTCCCTCCTGTCCCCGCTGTGTAAGGTCCGGCCGAGGTTTGTCACGGTCATTACACGCTCGGAGAAAGCTCTGGCTCTCTGCCCTCATTCCCAAACCCCTCCAGCTGAGCAAACACAGCGCTGGGGAGGGGGACACAAACCACCCCCTCCACCGTGTCCCGGGTCCTGGCACGAGGCCGCTGTCCCCGGGAGCGCCCCAGCAGGCAGCTCTCCCTGTCCCATCCCTGCCCGGTGCCACGGGTGCCACGTGCTGGGGCACAGCTGCCACCGTGCCGCTGTGGGACAGTGTGGCCAAGGGGTGAGGCCACCCTGGAACCCTTTTGAAGGCCTAAAGCTGCTGGTGAACGGGATTTGGGGATTTTTGAGAGGGTCTGGGCTGGTTTCTGCCGCCTCCGCTCGTGGCCGAGCTCCTGGGGTGGCCAGTTGGTGCAGCTGTTTGGGGACACATCACAGCTCGTCCCTGGGAAAGGGCACAGGGCTCCCAGCCCTGCTGGGAATGTCACTGTCCCCAGGGGTGTGGGGGAGCCACCACTCTGTCCCTTTGCTGGACACGGGGTGGGACCATCCCGGGCACTGCCAGGCAGGGGAATCTCCCATCTGGAAAGGCAACAATCGGTTTATTTGGGAAGTCAAAAATGATCCCGGCTCTGTCCCGGGCTCTGTCTGTGCAGCCCCGGCCAGTGTCACTCTGTCCTCCTGCCCTGGGGACAGCAGGACGCCCCTTTGCCCCGCAGCACCATGCGGTAGGTGGGGTACAGGAGCCCTGCCACCACCAGGCTGCTGCAGGCGAGCACAGTGGCAACCAGGATGTCCCTGCGCAGCCCCGGCGGGCCGGGCGAGCCCTGGGCGGGGTGGTGGCAGGTGTGGGTGATGTCCTGGAAGCTGCGGCCCGAGGGACAGGACGTGCAGTTGGTGGCCGAGGCGCCCTGGCAGGTGTAGCAGGAGGGGTGGCAGCGGGCGCAGACGCGGGCGCTGTCCCTGCGGGTGGCACCGCGGGCCCGGCCGTAGTAGCGCGGGGGACAGTAGGACAGGCAGGAGCCCTGGTGGGTGTACAGGGAGCTGCCGCAGTCTGGGGAGAGAGGTTGGGGTGAGACCTTGGGGACAGGAGCGTTGTCATTGTCACCCCCAAGGCCCCGCTCACCCTGGCAGGCTCCCTGCTCGTCCCTCCGGAGACACTCGTCGGTGGCGGTGGCCGCGGAGCGCCGGGCGGGCATGTCCTCGTCCGTGCCGTGCAGGTGCAGGACGAAGCTGGTCAGCTGGCCTGGGGACAGCGGGGACAGAGGGTGTGACAGGTGAGGGATGTGGGGCTGGAAGTTTTGGGGTTGTGTCCTTGTGCTGGCCAGGGAGACCCTCAAAGGGCTCATGGGCAGGAGGGAAAGCCAAAAATCGCTCATCCCAGTGGGGGAAGGAAGAATGACCAAGTAAAAATGGGGTTTGTCCCCCACCTGTGTTCAGGGCGTCGCCCCGGTTCTCCAGCCGCAGCGTCCAGATCCCCTTGGGATTCTCGTCCCAGAAGTGCGTGGACATGAAGGTCCAGTCCTTGTAGCCCTCCTGGCTGGTGTCGTAGGGGCTGCGGGAGGAGAGCAGAGCTGGCAGTGTCACCTGGATGGGCAGGATGTCACCTGAACGGTCACCTGCTCCTGCTCTGAGGGGACAGTCCCACGGGGCAGGGATCCAGAGGAGTTTTGGGCACAGGGAGTCCCTTTTTGGGAGTCTCCCGGCCCTGGAGGAGCCACGGTGCTGCCCTGTCCTTACCGCACGGTCACCAGCGTGGACGTGGTCCCCATGGGGCTGCTCAGAGCCACCACCAGGTCCCCTCTGCGGCTGTAGCTGAGGGACAGCTGGACCTGGACGTGCTCCAGGGAGCGGATGCTCCGCGAGCAGGACGAGCCGTCTGTGGAGATGGTGAGGCCGGAGCCGATGTCCCTGTCGGGGACGAGATGGAGGTGAGGACACTCCCACCTCCAGGCACAGCAGTCACCTTTTGTGTGGGACGAGATGGAGGTGAGGACATTCTGTCCGTTCCCTGGGCATCCTGCCCTCCTCCAGGCACAGCAGTCACTTTTTGTGTCCCTGTCCCCGCGGGAGGCTGGACCTGGTGTCACTGTCCCTTACCTGGGGACCTGGACAGCCTGGATCGAGCACTTTTCCTGCGGCCGTGTCCCCGCCCACGTGGTGGCCGCCTGCACCAGCAGCCCCGCGTCCAGCAGCCCGTAGCCGTAGTAGTGGCTCACTGGGCACACAGGTGCCACCCCGGAGAGGGACCCGTGAGCCCCTCGGTGCCACCAGGGTGCTGGGGACAGCTGGGAGGGGTCAGAGGGGCTGAGCCCCGCACTCACCCCGGCGCCCGACGCCGTTCTCGGCCCAATCCTCCGCCTGCAGATGTGCGGGGCTGGAGGCCCTGATGATGAGGTGCTGCAGGTCCCGCCAGGTCAGGGCTGGGCTGGAAGCGAGGAGGACGTGGGGACAGAGGGCTGGGTTGGTTTTAGGGTCAGATTTGGCTCTTTGGGGTGGGTAAAGGAACTATCTGGTCACCCCACACCTCCTTCAGTGCCAAAATGGGAGTAAAACCCTCCAGAGGACAACCCGGCTGCAGCCCCACCCTTCCTGCTGTCCCCACCCCTTCCTCATCCCCGGTGAGGCACCAGCTCTCCCTGGGGACCCTCCCTCTGCCTCGGTGTCACCTACTTGGCCTCCAGCGCCAGGGCCACCATGCCCGCGGCCAGCGGGGCCGAGGCGGAGGTGCCGGTGTGTTTGTCCGTGCAGCGGTGGTGCAGGTCGGTGGTCACCTGGGGGAGGGACAGGGGAGGATCTCAGTTCCTAAGAAAGCTGCCTGGAAAGCTCCTTTTTGGGCTCCTTTTTGGGCTCCTTTTGGGTTTTTTGGGTCCTTCATCACTGAGGCTGAGGAGGGCTGGGACAAACCCACCCCGGCCGTGGTGGCACTCACAATCTGCACCTTGCTGGAGGTCCTGCTGCTGTAGGTGGTGGTGAGGATGGCGGGGCAGCTCTCGCCGTAGCGCGGCCGCTGCCCGTCGCCCAGCACGCTGCCCACCGACACCGTGTAGATGCTGTTGGTGTAGCCGTCGCAGTTGCAGTTGTCGTAGTTGGTGCCGCCGTTGCCCGAGGCCCAGATGAAGATGGAGCCCAGCCCACTCCGCCCCTGGCGAGGAGCAGAGCGGCGTCACCAGCGTGTCCCCGTGTCCCCTCAGCCCCCCGCAGGGCAGGGCTGGGCTCACCTGGCTGACCCCTCGGTGGAAAGCGGCCGCAGCCAGGACGCCCGGCCCGTCCACCGTCCGGCCGTCGTCCTCGGGGCCCCAGCTGGCGCTGTAGATGTGGATGTGCTGCGGCTGCAGGCTCAGCGCCTGGGCCTCCACGATGTCCGTGATGGAGCCGTCCAGCATCCGCACGCCTGAGGGACCCGGAGCGGCCGTGGCCGAGAGGCAGCAGCACCCGGTGGAGGTGACATTCCCGAGGGGACGGGAGCTGCGCACGTGTCACAGCGAGGGAAGGGACGGGGCCACCCTGATCCCCACAGCCTCGAGCGGCTTTCACATGACCCTCCCTAAGGAGATCAGGCCCCCACGGGTCCCAAAGCTCCTCGTTAAGCCTGCTGTAATTAAGCCCAGGGAGCGCTCCCAGCTTTTAACCCCCTTTGCCACCCTCGCTGCCGCAGCGGAGCCCTGCTGGGTGTTGGGGTGAGCGTTAAACCCGGGATTGATGTGGGGAACACCCCCCTGGAAACCCCAGGGCAGCCCCCGTGGGCTCCTGTATTCCCCAGGAGTGTTGGAGCCGATTCCCAACTTCGGGAACAACGGGAGCACCTCTCACCTCCGATTTTGGCGTTGTAGGCGACGCCTGCACCGCAGATCCCGTTGTTGGCCACGGCGGCCACCTCCCCTGCGCAGCGTGTCCCGTGCCTGGGGGGAACAGAGTGACCCTCTGAGGGTCGGGGGACCTGGGACAGCCCTGGACCCCCCAGAGGTGACCCCACCAGCGCGAGGAGCTGGCAGGACCCACCAGTTCTTGTCGCCGTCGCCGTATCGGGGCTGGGGATCGGGGTCGTTGCTGTTGAAGTCGTAGCTCGCCAGCGGGTCCTGTTACAGAGCGAGGCCCCGGCGTGAGCCAAAGTCCCCTGGCAGGGCTGTGACAGCTCGGCACAGGCGCCTGGCACCCGGCCCGGCGCTGGCACCGCCTGCCAGCCCCCGGGGGGGGACAGAGGGGCCCCTCCGTGCCCAGCGGCGCCAGGAGCTGGAGCTAAATCGAGTCCTGGGAGGGAACGGAGCTGGGGAAGGGGCTGGAGCGCCAGAGGGGCTGAGGGAGGTGGGAAAGGGGGATCAGGGGGGTTCTTCTGGCTCTGCACAACTCCCTGACAGGCGGGGACAGCCCAGGGGACAACAGGACAAGGGGAAAGGGCCTCAGGTTCTGCCAGGGGAGGCTCAGGTGGGACACGAGGTGGAAAGGGTGGTCACACCCTGGAGGGGCTGCTCAGGGAGGTTTGAAGTGCCCAGCCCTGGAAGTGTCCAAAGAATCCCTGGATGTGGCACTCAGTGCTCAGGGCTGGTGACAAGGTGGGGACAGGGCACAGCTTGGTGATCCTGGAGCTTTTTCCCAACCTAAATCCCCTTTTTGAATCCCAGTTTGGTGAATCCCCAGCCCGTTCAGCCTCAGTTACTGTGGGATTCTGCAGAAAGGGGTGAAAGCAGCACAATTTTGCTGTTTTTCTGACAGAGCCCAGCACAGCGAGTGACCTGAGGGTGACCCTCGCTGGCCACACAGCCAGGAGAGAGGAAAAAAAATCCACGGAAATGTTGTAAACACCCAGGATTGCCTTTCCTTCCCCCAGGAGCCTTTTCCAGCTTTTCTGGCTCGGCAGCTTGCTGTAATTACACCAATTTCGGGGGCTCCCCTGCGTGTGTACAAGTTCCAACATTTCCTCGGCGCGAGATTTCACCGCGGGAGGCTCCAAACCGCGGCTCCAGCCCCGGAGAGGCCGCGTTCCCACCGCACAATCCCAGGGAGGGATGAAGGGATTTTCTCCCACCCTCCCCTCGAGATTCTCTGCCCTAAAGGGTGGTCCCAGGAGCCCCCCGGAGTTACGTAGTTGGCGGCCAGGTCGGGGTGATCCTTCTCTAGCCCATCATCCAGCACGGTCAGCACCACCCCGAGCCCCGTGTAGCCTCTGCTCCACGCCGTGAGGACGTTCAGGTCGGGGTGGACGTCGTTGTTCTGGAAAAAGAGATTAAATTCCATCCAGGGGTCACCTCGGAGGATTTCTGCTGCCTCAGGGCTGCCGGCATTAGCCCGGTTTAGGTGCTGGGGGGGCACTGGGGAGGGATCCTGTCCCTCTGGTCACTCCTGGGGGGCACCTCTGTGTCCAGCTCGGGGCTCCTCAGGACAGGGAGCTCCAGGAGCGGGTCCAGAGGGAGTCACAAATTTGATGAAGGAATTGGAGCACCTCGGACAAGGAAAAAGCTGAGAAAGCTGGGGCTGTTCATCCCTGAGAGGGGCACTCAGCTCTGTCTGTCCCTGTCTGCAGGGAGGGCTCCGAGCTGGGTCCAGAGGAAGTCACAAATTTGATGAAGGAATTGGAGCACCTCGGACAAGGAAAAAGCTGAGAAAGCTGGGGCTGTTCATCCCTGAGAGGGGCACTCAGCTCTGTCTGTCCCTGTCTGCAGGGAGGGCTCAGAGCTGGGCCCAGCGGGAGTGAAAAANCAGAGCTGGGCCCAGAGGGAGTGAAAAATTTGATGAAAGGATTGGAGCGCCTCTGACAAGGAAAATCTGAGAGAGCTGGGGATGTTCAGCCCTGAGAGGGCCCCGGTGTCCCTGTCTGTCCCTGTCTGCAGGGAGGGCTCTGAGCTGGGTCCAGAAGGAGTGACAAAGTTGAGGAAGGGATTGGAGCATCTCTGATAAAGCAAATCTGAGGGAGCTGGGGCTGTTCAGCTGTGAGAAGGCCCTCAGCTCTGGGTGTCCCTGTCTGTCCCTGTCTGCAGGGAGGGCTCTGAGCTGGGTCCAGAAGGAGTGACAAAGTTGAGGAAGGGATTTGAGCATCTCAGACAAGGAAAAGCTGAGAGAGCTGGAGCTGTTCAGCCCTGAGAGGCCCCTGGGGGTTCCTGACTGCAGGGAGGGCTCCGAGCTGGGTCCAGAGGAAGTGACAAAGTTGAGAAGGGATTGGAGCACCTTTGACAAAGAAAATCTGAGGTAGCTGGGGCTGTTCAGCCCTGGGTGTCCCTGTCTGCAGGGAGGGCTCCGAGCTGGACTCAGACTTTGCTCCGGGGCTCTGGAAATGGCACCAGAGGGACAGGGCAGGGACTGAACCCAGAAAGTTCCACCTGGACAAGGAGGAAGAATCTTTCAGCCTGCGGTGACCAAACGCTGAGCAAGGCTGTGGAGTGTCCCTCGCTGGGGACATCCCAGAGCTACCCGGGCACACTCCTGTGCCACGTGCTGCAGGATGGCCGTGCTGAGCGGCACCAGATGCCCCACTGTGGTCCCCTCCAGTGCTCCTGCAGTGATTTAGGTGACGATCGGAAGGGAAAGCTCTCACCATGTACCACTGCTTGGGGAACCAGGGGTCCGTGGGCACCACGCCGCCGCCTCGCTTCGAGCGCCGCTTCACCGTCTGCTGCTCGAACCACAGCACCTGGGCGGGCAGCGGCGCGGTGGGTGCCAGGCAGCGCCTGCCGCCGGCCGTCCCCCCGTCCCCTGTGCCCTCGTCCCTACCTGGGGGTCCCTGGTGAGCCGCATGTGCCACCCCCAGTGCCGGCTCAGGGCTCTCGGCCGGGTGCCGCGGTGCCTGAAGTGGTAGAAGGGCTCTCCCTCCATCACCTGCGGGCACGGAGCTGCCGTGAGCCTCTCTGGGGACACCGGTGCCAGCCCCGCGTGGGATGTGGGGGTCGGAAAGGTGAATTTAATGTGAATTATAGCGCAGGACAAGCAGGAAGTGTCAACTGGGGACAGAATGGAGTCCTGGGGAGGGGGTGTGACCCTTGGGGGTCCCTCACTGAGCCCTGCACGCTCAGAGGGTGTTGCTGTGAGGGTGCGGGGACATTGGCACAGGTCCCCAAATTCCCAGGAAGTGTCCAAGGCCAGGCTGGACGGGGAGAGAGCAACGTGGTCTGGTGGGAGGTGTCCCTGCCTGCTGGACAAGTGAAGGGGACAAACAATGGCGACAAAAAGGTCGGGCCAAGGGCACAGGGCCCCACCTGACCCAGGTAGAGCAGCCCGTGCCGGCGGGCCAGGGCGCGGGCGTCCCGCAGCCCCACCGCCACCCGCACGGCCCAGCTGCTCAGGTACACGCGGGGCCTGGCGGGGCTCGGGGAGGCGGTGGCGGCCACCGCGAGCAGCGCGAGCAGCACCGGGAACAGCGACAGCGACAGCGACAGCGCCGGGCCGGGNCCGGGGCCGCTCCGGGGCCGCCTCAGCACCGCCGCCGTCCCCGTCACCGTCACCGTCCCCGCCGCCGCCATGGGCTCCCTGCAGCAGCGCCTGCAGCGCTTCCTCGACCGCCCCGGCCCCCTCGGCGACCTGCTGGGCCAGCTGGAAGCCCGGACCGGCGTCCAACGGCTCTACCTGGCCACAGGTGCGACCGGTAGCGCGCGGCCTCCCCGGTGCTGCCGCGCTGTCCCCGTCTGCCCCGCACCCTGGGGGGCCTCGGCGGCTCCTCAGCGCGGGTCTGGGCTCAGCGCGGGGAGGGCAGGCAGGGTCTGGTTGGGGGTGCGGAGCGGGGCAGTGCTGGGGGTGGCGGGGGTGACATCGCTGTCACCGTTCCGAGGGGCTCTGTCCCCCGGCGCTCTGGCCGGCGCTTGGCACAGGGGACACGGCACAATCCGGCGGGGATATCTCCCAGCCCGGGTGTTCATGGTGCTCTGTGCCCGCTGATGGGGGACAAGGTGGCGCGGGAGCCACCCTGCGAGGGCACGGTGGCACCGGGCACACGGCGGGAGCACGGAATCCCAAAAATCCCCAATTTCGAGTGTCGGAATCCCCAAATCCCCAATTTCACGGGGTCCGAGTGTCCGAGGTGTCGGGCAGACCCTCACTGACAGAGGGGAGGTCCCCCTTCTGCGTGACCCCCCAGATCTGGTGGGGAGGGGACCTCGCCCCCGTGTCCCCGTGTCCCTCCCCGGCCTTTACCCGGATCGCTGTCGCTCGTTAATGCGGAACCAGGCGAATTCTCCCCGGGGATCCTCCTCCTCCTGGCACGCCGTGCCCCTTCTCCCCGACCCTCGGCCCTGTGCCCTCTCCGCCAGCCTCACCCGGCCTTGTGTGCGCGTTCCAAGCGGAGATTTCCTATCAAACCCCCCGGGAGGAGCTCGGCGCTCCCCTGTTTCCCGTGTCCCTGCAGCTCTGTGCCCTCCAGGTGTGATTTCCTGACCCTTCACCTGCACCAGGCCTGCTTTTCCCACTCCCAGAGGGGAAATTGTCCGTGCAGGTTGTGTTCGGATGTGGCTGAGGTGTCTCCCAAGCAAAACAACCCCGGGGGTTTTTCCAGGCTCGGCCGTGATGGATTTTTGGGGTAGCGGACGCACCAAAAAGCGGCGGTTCCGCGTTCTGGATCCTTATCCTGGAAAGGAGAAGCTGCTGCTAAATTGAAAATTCCAAATTTCTCCTTCCTGTGGCTCTGGAACAATCCTTAATTTGGATTTGAAGCCGTGGGTTGGGGTCTGGAGCCCACCTCGGTGGCCTCTGGGCAGCACCACCTCCACCCCCTCCTGGCTTTTTGCTTTTTTGGTTTTTTACTCTTTTACTTTTTGGTTTTTTTGCTTTTTTTACTTTTTTGGGTTTTTTACTTTTTTGGTTTTTGGTTTTCTGCTTTTTTGTTTTTTTTACTTTTTTGCTTTTTTGGTTTTTTTGCTTTTTGCTTTTTTGGGGTTTTTTGCTTTTTTGTTGGGGTTTTTTTTTGCTTTTTTGGGGTTTTTTTGCTTTTTTTGCTTTTTTTGCTTTTTTGCTTTTTTTACTTTTTTACTTTTTTGTTTTTGGTTTTTTGGTTTTTTACGTCTTTGCTTTTTTGGGTTTTTTGCTTTTTGCTTTTTTGGTTTTTTGCTTTTTTGCTTTTTTTTTGCTTTTTTGGTGGTTTTTTGATTTTTTTGCTTTTTTTCTTTTTTTTTTCTTTTTTTTTTTTGTTTTTTTGTTTTTGCTTTTTTCGTGGTTTTTTTTTTTTTTTACTGTTACATAAATTTCTCCGGACTGGGGTTTCAAATCCCGCGAAATCCCTTCTAAGGCTCTTGGGACAGTGAAACCCAGCACTGCCTGGACCTGCCCGCTCTCCTCGGAGGGAGCTTTGGGATCGCTCCAAAGCTCCCGGGAAGGACCCGGCGCTCCGGGTGCCCGGGGCTCGGAGCTCAGCCCAGGAATGCTGCGGCGAGCAGGGCGCGGATAATCCGCCCTCCGAGCCCCGGCGAGGACTTTCTTTAATTCACCAGCGCAGACAGGTTAATTCCCAGCTCTCTTCCTGCTGATGGAGGAGTTTTTTTATCCAGGATTATGGAGAAGCTGCTGGGCTGGGAGGGAATTCTCTGTCCTGTTATTCCTGAGGTTTTTCTGCGCTCTGAGCCCGGCATGAGCGGGGTTCTGTCTCGCCCCAAAACCCCAAGAGACCCCAAAAATCCACCCCAAGAGCTCCCTGTCTCACCTTCCCCACCCTCCCAGCCTCCCGCGAGTGTCCCTGGGCAGCCTCCGGCTCACATTTAATTGAAGGATTTAATGGTGTGGGATTGAATTGCCGCTGCCGGGGGAGCCCAGCCCTTCCCGTGCCCGCGGGAGGAGCCGCGAGCCCGATCCGGGAGCCCGATCCGGGAGCGGGGCTCGTCCTTGAGCGGCAGATCTGGGAGCGCCGAGCGGGGGAGGCCGGCGCAGCCTTGACTTTGGACCCGTGGGCGGCTTCGTGGCGGAGTCCCCGGCGGCTCCTGGCGCAGATCCCAGCCTGGAGCGCCCCGGGAGCTGAAATGCTGCGAGGTTGGAGGCGGTGAAGTCCCCTCCGAGCCGGGGAAGGGGACAAAACGGTGACAGGAGCGGGTCACAGGTCCCTCGGGGAGGAGCGGACCCTGCCACGCGCCTCGTTCCAGCGAGGAATTAATTGGAGGCTTTCATTTTATTAATTAATTCTCCCCAGAATGAGCCTCTTCTTGCTCCGGAATGAAGATCCTGCCCAGGAGTACCTGGCGACCCTTGTTCCCCGGTCCCCTTGTCACCGAAAATCGGGAGGAAAATAAAAACTTTCTAGGAAATAAAAATAACCCTCCAGCACTATAATTTGAAGCGAGAGAGAATCAGGCATTACTTCCTTCTGGCCAAGGAAGATTATTGCAAACACACCATATTTTTATCGAATTTTTTCTCAAATTTTATACAGTCAAAAACTCACAAAGATACACTTTGTTTTAAAGTTTATTATTCCAGAGTTGAGCAACTCTCAGTATTCGGGTTCTCATTAGATTTAAATCTTCTCATCTCCCATGTTAAATTAAATTTTCATTTTGCGATTTTCTTATTCTTTTCGGAGTAGGGCTTTTCCAATTCTGCCAGAGGCAGGGCTGAGAGCAGATGCTCGTAGGTGGCCGCTGATGTCCCCTCGATGTTCGTAGATTGTCACTGATGTCCCCTGGATGTTCTGTTAATGGCTTTTATTTTTTTATTTTTTTGTGTATCTTTCGGGCTACTCCCAGCCCGGCGATGTTAAACCCATCTCCTCAAACGAAACTGAGGAAATTCCTGCCCCCAGGGCAAAGTCAAGCCAAGCTTTACTAGAAAAACAAAATAAAAATTTTAAAAGACGCGGAGTTTCTGACACCCTGTCCCCCGCAGGTTCCGTGGCTTTCCTGGGGCTCTACCTCATGTTCGGCTACGGCGCTTCCCTGCTCTGCAACCTCATCGGCTTCGTCTACCCCGCCTACGTCTCGTGAGTACCGGGCCGGCACCCGGAGAGCGTTCCCGGCACCCGGAGAGCGTTCCCGGCACCCGGAGAGCGTTCCCGGCACCCGGAGAGCTTTCCCGGCACCCGGAGAGCGTTCCCGGCACCCGGAGAGCTTTCCCGGCACCCGGAGAGCGTTCCGGGCACCCGGAGAGCGGTCCCGGCACCCGGAGAGCGGTCCCGGCACCCGGAGAGCGTTCCGGGCACCCGGAGAGCGGTCCCGGCACCCGGAGAGCTTTCCCGGCACCCGGAGAGCGTTCCCGGCACCCGGAGAGCCTTCCCGGCACCCGGAGAGCCTTCCCGGCCCTCGGCCGAGGGTCTCCCGGCCCCCTGGAGAGGCTGGGAAGCTCTTGAGGCTTTCCTGGGAACGCTGGGACCACGCCAGCCCCGGGGACAGGAGCACAAGTTCCCTGCGGGGTTTGGAGCATTTGGGAAGGCAGAGCCCATCCCAAGGGTCTCCCTGCCCCCTGAAGAGGTTGGGAAGCTCTCGAGGCTTTCCTGGGAACGCTGGGACCACGCCAGCCCCGGGGACAGGAGCACAAGTTCCCTGCGGGGTTTGGAGCATTTGGGAAGGCAGAGCCCATCCCAGGATTGCAGCGGGGTTTGGAGGATTTGGGGACACAGAGCCCACCCCAGGATTGCAGCAGGATTTGGGAAGGCAGAGCCCATCCCAGGACTGCAGCAGGATTTGGAGGATTTGGGAAGGCAGAGCCCATCCCAGGATTGCAGCAGGATTTGGGGATGCAGAGCCTATCCCAGGATTGCAGCGGGGTTTGGAGGATTTGGAGGATTTGGGAAGGCAGAGCCCATCCCAGGATTGCAGTGGGGTTTGGAGGATTTGGAGGATTTGGGAAGGCAGAGCCCACCCCAGGATTGCAGCGGGGTTTGGAGGATTTGGGGACGCCGAGCCCACCCCAGGGTTGTGACAGCCGTGTCCTTCCCCTGCGCAGCATCAAAGCCATCGAGAGCAGCAGCAAGGAGGATGACACCATGTGGCTCACCTACTGGGTGGTCTACGGCGTCTTCAGCGTGGCTGAGTTCTTCTCCGACCTTTTCCTCTACTGGTTCCCCTTCTACTACGCCGGGAAGGTAACGGCCATGCCGGGCTCCTCGGGACAGCAGCAGCGTTGTTCCTCTGGGGGTTTTTGCTCCTATTTTGGCGCTGAAGGAGGCGTGGGGTGACCAGACAGTTCCTTTACCCACCCCAGAAGAGCCAAACCTAAAAAAAATCTGGGTAAAACCCAACCCAGCCCCCTGTCCCCACGTCCTCCTCGCTTCCAGAGAGGCTGAGCAGGGGGGAGCTGAGCGTGGTGGGCTCTGAGCCCTCAACAGAGTGGTTTTGGGGCTCAAATCCTGTGAGCTCCAGCTGTGGGTGCTGCTTTTGGGGGGCTCTGGAGCTCCTGAGCCCCTGCCAGGCTCCAGCTGAACCCCAGGTGTCCCCGCAGTGCCTGTTCCTGGTGTGGTGCATGGCCCCCGTGCCCTGGAACGGCTCGCAGCTCATCTACCACAGCGTCATCCGGCCCTGCTTCCTCAAGCACCACGAGGCCGTGGACTCCGTGATGGGCGACATCGGCGCCAAGGCCCTGGACGCCGCCTCCACCGTCACCCGGGAAGGTGACTCGTGTCCCCCTGTCCCTCCGTCCCGCTCCGTGGCCAGGTTTTCCCAGTTCGGGTTAATTAACACCAAGTGATTATTTCTCCGTGCTGCGTCCCGGGGGGGATCACGGTCCCTTCTCTAACCTCTCTCTCCTCTCTGCGCTGCCCGGTCCAGTCCTGCACACTCTGGCCAAGAGCAGAGCCCGGCTGGTGGCCGGGGTGGCCCCGCAGCCCAGCCTGTCCGTATGTAACGAGCCCGCGGCTCCCGCTGCCGCCGCGCGGGGACAGGGCCGGGCTGTGCCGGGTCCCGTGTCCACCGTGGCACCGGGGCTGTGCCGATCACCTGCTGGGTCTCTTGTCCACCATGGTACCAGTGCCGGGCACTCACCGGGTCCCGTGTCCACCGTGGCACCGGGGCTGTGCCGGTCACCCACTGGGTCTCGTGTCCACCGTGGCACTGGTGCTGGGCACTCACCGGGTCCCATGTCCACCGTGGCACCGGGGCTGTGCCGGTCACCCGCTGGGTCCCATGTCCACTGTGGCACCAGGGCTGGGCCATGCCGGGTGCCCAGCAGGTCCTGTGTCCACCGTGGCACCACCCAGACCGCTCTGCCCCAGCAGGCACCGGCGCGGCTCCGGCACCACCGTCCCTGTCTCCCGTGGCGTGGGTAGAGCAGGCGCTTCCCTGCCGCTTACCCGTAGTCAGACCCTGTCCGTGTGTCCATCCCCGTGTCTGTCCAGTGCCCATCCCCGTGTCCATGTGCTCCCCAGCGCTGCTGCCGGCCTGGGGCTCCCCTCTGGAGCCCCCCGGGTGCAGGGAGGGCAGGGCCGGGTGCCACCGCCGTGCTCAGCAGGACAGGGAGGGAAGGGGACGGTGACACGGGGCCGGGCCGGGCAGTGCCCCAGGACACCGGGGAGCGCCCAGGCCCCCTGTCCTGTCCGAGGACACTGGGCAGTGCCCAGGACACCGGCCACCCCCCTGGGGACGGGCACTGACGCGATCTGTGTCTCTGCAGGCGCCAGAGCATCCCTGACCCTGGCAGAGTTAGCGGGGAAGACGAAGTGAGAGAGGCATCGGCGCCTCCGGTACCAGCACTGCAGCCCCGGTACTGGGACCGGAACCGGCACCAGCGGCCCCAGTACCGGC
>VYZT01032079.1:0-13536 GCA_013400735.1 Pomatostomus ruficeps | reverse complement strand
TGGGGCCGGGCTGGGATCATCCTGATGGGATTTGGGGGGGAAAATTTTGGGATTTGGGGGGGGGCTGAGTCCCGGGAAGGGCTGGGATCATCCCATGGGATTTGGGGAGGATTTTTGGGAATTTCAGGGGATTGATTTTGAGGACTTTGGAGGGGCTGAGACCGGGAACTCATTGCAGGGATGGGATCATCCCGGTGGAATTTGGGGAGGGAATTTTGGGATTTTGGGGGTGCTGAGCCCCGGGAAGGGCTGGGATTGTCCCATGGGATTTGGGGAAGATTTGGGGGGAATTTGGGGAGGATTTTCAGGAATTTGGGGGGGCTGAGCCCCGGGAAGGGCTGGGATCATCCTGGTGGGATTTGGGGCACCCCAAAATCTGCCAGGGACCCCAAAACATTCCCAATTTTGGGAATGGGGGACACGGACACCCCAAACATTCCCGGTTTTGGGCTGGGGGATCCCAAACTCTTCCCGGGCCCAGGACCCCCCCAAGGAGCCGTTCCAGTCCCTCCGGATCCCTCAATCCCAAGGAATCGCAGCCCATGGAAAAGGATCCCGAGGGTTTGGGAATTCCCATCCCCACGGACACCGATCCAGGGGGGATTCCCAGGATTCCTGCTCCCATGGAGAATTATTCAGGGGGGTTCTGGAATTCCCATTCCCACGGACGCCGATCCCTGGGATCTCAGGAATCCCATCCCACAGCCGTGTCCTGGTGGATCCAAATCCCCAGGATTCCAGAGCCATGGGATTCTGGGTCTATGGAATTCCAGATCCACAGGATTCCAGATCCATGGGATTCCGGAGCCGCTGGAAAAGGCTCCGGGAACGCTCCTGGAAGGAGCCATGGATGGAGCAGCCGGAGGGGCCCCTTCCCACATTCCCGACATTCCCAGATTGATTCCCAACATTCCCACATCCCAGCACTCCCAGACTGATCCCCACATTCCCAAATCCCAGAGCTCCCAGATCCCTCCCGATCCCGATCCTGATCCCGCTCCCCCAGGATGCACAAAGAGCGGGAATTTCCGGCTGGAATCGCTGGGAACGGCGCCCTTTTCCCGGGGATATTCCCGGATTTCCGGCCGAGCCCGGGAGGATTCCGGCTCCTGAGGGAGCTCTGCCCTTTTCCTGGATTTCCCTTTTTCCCAGTTTTCCTGAATCCCTCCCGGAGTTTTCCCGGGATCCGGGCCTGGATCATCCCACGGAATCCAAGGATTGCCCCCAATTCCTGGAGCAGCTTCCCAGGGAATCCACAGCCGGAATTCCAAAGGGAAAACCCCTGGAAGGATCCCGGGAATCCCAAACCCCCCTCCCCAGGCAGATTTTTCCCGACAATTCCCAGCGGGAAGAATTCCAGAGGCAGCTCCGGAGCCGTGATTTTGTTGGCTCTGCTCTTCCCGCTTTTCCCAATCCCGGAATTCCCCTCCCGTTGTCCTTGGAAAAGCGGCCGCGCATTCCCGAGTTTTCCACGGCGTGGCACAGCCAGAGTTCGTTTTCCCGGGAATTTTTTTGGGGGAATTTTTTGGCGTCGGAGCGTCGGGAATGATCCCAGGCTGGGGCCTTCACATGAAATCGTCGGAGTCGTTCCCGTCCTGTGGGAAAAACGGGAATTGGGATCGCCGGGAACGCAAGAATTCCCGAGGGGTTGGGTCAATCCGCGGGGACTCCCGAAAAATCGGAGCCGAGGGATCGGGAATCCGGGAATTTTGCGCGGATTTTAGGGATGATCCCGCTCCAATCCCAGCATTCCCGGGATCCCGGAGCGCTCCGGACAATCCCGGCCGGGAGCCGCTCCTGGAATTCCCATTCCTGGCTTGGGGGAGGCTGGAATTCCGTCCTTTTCCCCAGAATTCCCGGGAATTCCATCCCTCTCCCCGGAATTCCCGGGAATGCTCACCTGGTTGGAGGACATGTTCTCGGCCTTCATCAGTGAGGAGTAGCTCCTGCGGGGAGAATTCCCGGTTATCCCGGAATTCCGGGGAAATTCCCATCCAAGGGGAGGATCCGACCCCCCCAATCCCGAGGATTTTCCCTCTGGAATTCAGCCTGGCCGGATCCACCATCCCTCCCCTCAGGGATGAATCCCGGAGTTGTTTTTTCCCCAGGGATTTTTCCGGGATTCCCAGTCGGGAAAATCCTGGGATTGGGAAGCTCTGATCCCCGTTCCCTCTTTTCCCACGGGGAAATTCCCAGGTTTTCCTTGGATCCCCGATTCCGGGGAAGCTCTGGGGAAATTCCGGGAGCGGCGAATCCCTCGGGATAAATTCCCGATCCCTGGGACCTTCCCGCCCCTCGTTCCTGATTTTTGGGATCCGGAATTCCTGGGGAAGGAGGAATTCCTGGGAAGGCTCCGGCACAGCCAGGGGCGATTCCAGGGGCATCTGGGACAATTCCAGAGAGAATTCCATAGGGAATTCCAGAGATTCCAGAGGCAATTCCAGAGAGAATTTCAGGGAGGATTTCAGAGCCAATCCCAGAGGTTCCAGAGGGAATTCCAGGGGCAATTCCAGAAGAGAATTCCAGGGGCATCCGGGGCAATCCCAGAGGGAATTCCAGGGGAGGGAATTCCAAAGTGGAATTCCAGACAAATTCCAGGGCCATTTCCAGGGTCACCCCGGGGCAATTCCAGGGGCAATTCCAAAGGGGATTCCAGAGGGAATTCCAGGGGCAAGTCTGGGGCAATTCCAGGAGCAATTCCAAAGGGGATTCCGGAAGGGGATTCCAGAGGGCAATTCCAGAGGGAATTCAGGAGGGAATTCCAGGGTCATCCTGGGGCAATTTCGGAGCGAATTCCAAAGGGGATTCCAGAGGAGCATCCAGAGCAGCTCCGGAGGGAATTCCAGGGGGAATTTCAGAGCCGATTCCGGGGCAATTCCAGGGTCACCCCGGGCCAATTCCAGAGAGAATTCCAAGGGCAATTCTCTCTGCGTCACCCTGGGGCAATTCCGGGGTCAATTCCAGCAGGAATTCCAGAGGGAATTCTGGGGCAATTCCAGAGGGGATTCCAGGGCTGAGGGGCAATTCCAGGGGCAATTCCAGGGCCAGTTCCAGAGGGAATTCCAGGGGCATCTGAGGCAATTCCCAAGGGAATTCCAGCAGCGTTTCCAAGGGGAATTCCAGGGAAATTCAGGGGCAATTTCAGAAGGAATTCCAGGAACACGCAGGGCCAATTCCTGGGGCAATTCCAAAGGGAATTCCTGGGGTAATTCCAGAGGGAATTCTGGGGCAACTCCAGGGACAATTCCAGAGGCAATTCCAACCTCTCCTCCCCCAGACCTCCCAGTCCCCTCTCCCCGCACCATTCCCTGGATTATCCCAATCATCCCGGCACTCCCGGAATTCCCGGGATTCCCCCACCGGAGCTCCTCCTGCTCGCGTTTCCGGCGCTGCTCCTCGCGCTGGGCCCGGCGCAGCTCCTGCAGCTGCTCCCGGCGCCGCCCGCGCTCCTCCCGGTCCCGGCATTCCCGCTCGGCCGCCAGGTCCGGGAAGCGCTCGACGCGCGTCCGCTCCAGGCGCCGCAGGCTCTCGGCCGCCCGCCGCTCCACCGTCAGCGTGCGCACCTGGAATTCCCGGGAATCCCCACCGGAAAAACGGGAATTGGGACCTTTCCCAAACGGGGAAAAACGTCCTAGGGCCGGTTGGAACTGGGAATGTTGGGAAAACCGGGAATGCGGCGCTTTCCCCCGGCCGCTCCGGGCGCCGCGGGCTCTCGCCGGGAATTCCGTGGGAAATGTGGGAATCGGGGGTGATCCCGAATGGGGGAAAGGCCCTGGTGTTGGTTCTCCCAGGAATTCCATGGGAAAATGGGAATTCGGGGTGATCCCAATGGGGAAAACGTCCTAGGGTTGGTTCGAATTGGGATGGTGGGAATTCTGGGGGGAAATTGGGAATTGGGAGTGATCCCAATGGGAGAAATGTCCCAGGGCTGGTTTGTGCTGGGAACGTCAGGAATTGCCAGGAAAATTGGGAATTGGGGATGTTCCCAATGGGAAAAAAGTCCCAGTCCTGGTTTGTGCTGGGAACGTTGGGAATTCTTGGGGGAAACTGGGAATTGGGGGTGTTTTCAAGGGGAGAAACATCCCAGTGCTGGTTTGTGTGGGGAATCCTGAGAAAAACTGGGAATGTGGCACTTTCCTTGTAGGAAAAATGTCCCAGGGCTGGTTTGTGCTGGGAATGGTGGGAATTCTGGGGGAAAACTGGGAATGCGGCACTTTCTCCATGGGAGAAATGCCCAAATCCTTCTCTGCACTGGGAATGTTGGGAATTCTGGGGGAAACTGGGAATTGGGGGTGTTTTCAGTGGGAGAAATGCCCCAGCCCTGGTTTGTGCTGGGAATCTTGGGAAAATTGGGAATTGGGGGTGATCCCAATGGGGAAAAAGTCCCAGGGCTGGTTTGTGCTGGGAATCTTGAGAAAAACTGGGAATGTGGCGCTTTCCTTGTAGGAAAAATGTCCCAGTCCTGGTTTGTGCTGGGAACGTTGGGAATTCTTGGGGGAAACTGGGAATTGGGGGTGTTTTCAAGGGGAGAAACATCCCAGTGCTGGTTTGTGTGGGGAATCCTGAGAAAAACTGGGAATGTGGCACTTTCCTTGTAGGAAAAATGTCCCAGGGCTGGTTTGTGCTGGGAATGGTGGGAATTCTGGGGGAAAACTGGGAATGCGGCACTTTCTCCGTGGGAGAAACGCCCAAATCCTGCTCTGCACTGGGAATGTTGGGAATTCTGGGGGAAACTGGGAATTGGGGGTGTTTTCAGTGGGAGAAATGCCCCAGCCCTGGTTTGTGCTGGGAATCTTGGGAAAATTGGGAATTGGGGGTGATCCCAATGGGGAAAAAGTCCCAGGGCTGGTTTGTGCCAGGAATGTTGAGAAAAACTGGGAATGTGGCGCTTTCCTTGTAGGAAAAATGTCCCAGTCCTGGTTTGTGCTGGGAATGTTGAGAAAACTGGGAATTGGGGGTTTTTTCAAAGGCAGAAATGTCCCAGGGCTGATTTGTGCCGGGAATGTTGGAAAACTTGGGGAAAACTGGGAATGCGGCACTTTCTCCATGGGAGAAATGCCCAAAT
Organism: Pomatostomus ruficeps; assembly: GCA_013400735.1. Taxonomy (NCBI): domain Eukaryota; kingdom Metazoa; phylum Chordata; class Aves; order Passeriformes; family Timaliidae; genus Pomatostomus; species Pomatostomus ruficeps. Next base: position 8,471 of record VYZT01032079.1, on the reverse strand, counting down.
CCTTCTCTGCACTGGGAATGTTGGGAATTCTGGGGGGAAACTGGGAATTGGGGGCAATCCCAATGGGAGAAATGTCCCAGGGCTGGTTTGTGCTGGGAATGTTGGGAATGATCATTCCCTGGTTTTGGGCCCAGATTCCCTGGATCCCAAGGGACACACTTCCCTGATCCCAAGGAACATTCCCTGGCTCCAGGGCCCCAATTCCCTGGACCCCAGAGGCCAAAATTCCCTGGTTTTAGGGACACAAATCCTGTGATCCCAATGGCCACAATTCCCTGATCCCAACAAACATTCCCAGGTTCCCAATTCCCAGGATTCCAATGAGCACAATTCCCAGGATCCCAAGGGCCCCAATTCCCTGGCTTTGGGGCCCCAATTCCCTGATCCCAATGAATTCTCCCCGGATCCCAACAAACATTCCCCGGTTTTAAGGGACCACAATTCCCTGGATCCCAATGGCCACAATTCCTGGCATCCCAATGAAATGTTCCCTGGATCCCAGCGGACACAATTGCCAAGTTCCAGGGCCCCAGTTCCCTGGATCCCAAAGGCCACAATTCCCTGGTTTTAGGGGACCACAATTCCCAGGATCCCAATAAACATTCCCTAGATCCCAATGGCCACAATTCCCTGGATCCCAATGACCATTCCCTGATCCCGATGGCCCCAATTCCCAGATTCCCGGTGTTTCCCTCACGTCCTTGTGCCGGTGGAAGCCGATCTGCCCCACGTCCATGTCCCAATTCCCGGGATCCCAAAGGCCCCAATTCCCAGGATCCCAATGGCCCCAATTCCATGGATCCCAATGACCATTCCCAGAATCCCAATGGCCCCAATTCCCAGGTTTTAGGGACACCATTCCCAGGATCCCAATGAACATTCCCTGGATCCCAGAGGCCACAATTCCCAGGATCCAAAGGCCACAATCCCCTGATTTCAGTGCCCCAATTCCCAGATTCCCAACGACCATTCCCCGATCCCGATGGCCCCAATTCCCAGATTCCCAGGCCCCCATTCCCAGATTCCCGGTGTTCTCCTCACGTCCTTGTGCCGGTGGAAGCCGATCTGCCCCACGTCCATGTCGGGCGTTTTCCGGAGGTTGCTCCAGGGCGTGTACACCACACTCACCGAGCTCAGCTTGCAGCCTGGGAATGCCGCCAGGAAAAACCGGGAAAAACAATGGGAAAAGCTGGGGAAAAATCCCAGCCCCAACCCGCCCGGAATGCGCCCGCAGGGAAAGCCCGGAATGCAGGGAATTCCGGTTGCTCTTCCCGAGGGATTCAGAGCCTGGAACCCAAGGAATTCTGCAATTCCTGAAGAGTTTAGAGCCCGGAATCCAAGGAATTCCGGCCACTCTTCCCGAGGGATTTGGAGCTTGGAATCCAAGGAATTCCAGCTGCAATTCCCAAGGGATTTGGAGTCTGGAATCCAAGGAATTCCAAGCCCAGAATCCAAGAATTCCGGCCACAGTTCCTGAAGGATTCGGAGCCCAGAATCCAAGGAATTCCGGCCGCAATTCCCGAGGAATTCAGAGCCTGGAATCCAAGGAATTCTGGCTGTTCTTCCCCAGGCATTTGGAGCCCGGAATCCAACGAATTCCAAGCCCAGAATCCAAGGAATTCCGGCCACAGTTCCTAAAGGATTCAGAGCCCGGAATCCAGGGAATTCCAAGCCCAGAATCCAAGGAATTCCGGCCACAGTTCCTAAAGGATTCAGAGCCCGGAATCCAGGGAATTCCAAGCCCAGAATCCAAGGAATTCCGGCTACAATTCCTGAGGGATTCGGGGCCCAGAATCCAAGTAATTCCATCTGCAATTTCTGAGGGATTTGGAGTCCGGATTCCAAGGAATTCTGGCCCCTCTTCCTGAAGAATTGAGAGCCCAGAATCCAAGGAATTCCGGCTGGAATTCCCAAAGGATTTGGAGCTCAGAATCCAAGGAATTCCAGCTGCAGTTCCTGAGGGATTCAGAGCCCAGAACCGAAGGATTTCCAGCCCCTCTTCCTGAAGAATTGGGAGCCTGGAATCCAAGGAATTCTGGCTGCTCTTCCCAAGGAATTTGGAGCCTGGTTCCCAAAGGATTTGGAGCTCTCTTCCCGAGGAATTGGGAGCCTGGAATCCAAGGAATTCCAAGCCCAGAATCCAAGGAATTCCGGCTGGAATTCCCAAAGGATTTGGAGCTCAGAATCCAAGGAATTCCAGCTGCTCTTCCCGAGGAATTTGGAGCCTCGGTGCCTCTCCCAGGCTGGGTTTTCCCAGGATTTCCCGGGAATTGTCCGGGAGCGCGACCCCAAATCTGTAACTTCGCGTGGAGCGGGAGCACGGCCCCTTCCCGGGATTTCCTGGGATCCTGGGACAGACCAGGACCTTTTCCCAGGATTTCCTGGGATTCTGGGATAGAACAGGACCCCCTCCCAGCCTTTTCCTTGGATTCCAGGATAAAACCTGACCCTTTCCAGGGATTTTGGGATTCTGGGATAGAACCGGACCCTTTCCCAGGATTCCAGATTAGAACAGGACCCTTCCCCTGGATTTTGGGATTCTGGAATAAAACAGGATCCTTTCCCAGCCTTTTCCTGGAATTCTGGGATAGAACAGGACCCTTCCCCGGGATTTTGGGATTCCGGGATAGAACCTGACCCTTTCCTGGGATTTCCCAGGGATTCAGGGACAGAACAGGAGCCTCTCCTGGAAGTTTCCCGGGATTTCCTGGAATTCCACAACAGAACCCAACCCTTTTCCCAGCCTTTTCCTGGGATTCCAGGGGCAGACCCTGAGCATTTCCTGGAATTTCCCGGGATTTCCTGGGATTCCAGGGGCAGACCCCGAGCACTTCCCGGGATTTCCCAGCCTTTTCCCGGGGAATTCCCGGCATTCCCGGGTACCTTGGATGCTGTTGGCCTTCACCAGGTGGGCGCAGTCGCTCAGCACCTCCTTGGGGATGTCGTCCATGGTCTGGCCCTGGGAACAACGGGAATGCCGGGGAATTCCAGGGAATTCCGGGGCTGCGATTCCCGGGGAATACCCTGGCTTTTTTCCCGGGGGACTATCCCAATTTTCCTGAGGGGATATCCCGCTTTTCCTGAGCTATCCCTAGAGATTATCCTGCTTTTCCCAGGGCCTGTCCTCCTTTTCCCATGGTTTTCCAGAGCCTATCCCACTTTTCTCGCAGCTTCCCAGGGGATATCCCGATTTTCCCGGAGGACTATCCCGCTTTTCCCGCGGTTTCCTGAGGCTCTCCCAGCTTTTCCTGCTGCTTCCCGGGGGGGTTATCCCACTTTTCCCAAGCTTTTCCTGGGGCCCATCCCACTCTTCCTGTGGTTTCCCAGGGCCTATCCCACTTTTCCCACCATTTTCCAAGGGGCCTATCCCGCTTTTCCCAAGGTTTCCCGAGGAGTTATCCTGCTTTTCCCGCTGTTCCCAGAGAAAATCCCACTTTTCCCTGCGTTTCCCAGGGGATATCCCAACTTTTCCCACAGTATCCCAGGGTGGATATCCCACTTTTCCCACATTTTCTAGGAGGACATCCCGCTTTTCTGAAGGGCCTATCCCACTTTTTTGGGGGGTTTCCCTGGGCCTATCCCAATTTTCCCAGGTATTATCCCACTTTTCCCGAGGTTTCCCAGAGCCTATCCCAATTTTCCCGCGTTTCCAAGGGGAATATCCCAATTTTCCCAGGGATTATCCCACTTTTCCCACCATTTCTCGGGGGATATCCCAGATTTTCCCATGGTTTTTTGGGGAACTATCCCAATTTCCTGAGGGGTTATCCTGCTTTTCCCGTGGTTTCTCAGAGCCTATCCCAATTTTCCTGCTTTTCCTGGGAGGATATCCCGATTTTCCCGGGGATTATCCCACTTTTCCCACCATTTCTCGGGGGATATCCCGCTATTCCCGTGGTTTTTTGGGGAACTATCCCAATTTCCTGAGGGGTTATCCTGCTTTTCCGGAGGTTTCCCAGAGCCGATCCCAATTTTCCCGTTTTTTCTGGGGCTATCCCAATTTTCCTGGGGATTATCCCGCTTTTCCCGAGGTTTCCCAGGGGAATATCCCGATTTTCCTGACTTTTCCCAGGGTTTTCCCGGGGTTACCTTGTGCAGCCGCAGGTAGACGTGGGCTGAGGAGAGTTTATCCACGTGGAACCTGCGGAATTCCGGGAATGGTCAGTTGGGAATTCCAAAGGGGAAAAAATGGGAAAAAAATGGAAAAAAGGGGAAAAAAAGGGGAAGAAAAGGGGAAAAAAAGGGGAAGAAAAGGGGAAAAAAAGGGGAAGAAAAGGGGAAAAAAAGGGGAAGAAAAGGGGAAAAAAAGGGGAAGAAAAGGGGAAAAAAAGGGGAAGAAAAGGGGAAAAAAAGGGGAAGAAAAGGGGAAAAAAAGGGGAAGAAAAGGGGAAAAAAAGGGGAAGAAAAGGGGAAAAAAAGGGGAAGAAAAGGGGAAAAAAAGGCGAGAAAAAGGGGAGAAAAATGGGAGAAAAAGGGAAAAAATGGGAAAAAAAGGGGGAAAAAGAAGGAAAAAGGGGCTGGGAGTTGGGAGTTGGGGTGGCGGCATTCCTGGTTTTCCGGGGGAATTCCGGCACTCACCAGATGTCCTCGGGCCACCCGTACTTGATGAGATCCTCGTCTGCGGGAACGGGAACGGGGTCAGCAAATCCCGGAATTCCCGAGCCCAAATCCAACCCCAAATCCCAGGATTTTCACCCCAAATCCGGCCCCAGAAGCAAATCCCGGAATTCCCAACCTCCTCAGCAAATCCCGGAATTCCAGACCCCAAAATCCAACCCCAGCCCTGGCAAATCCTGGGATTCCCAACCCTCCAGAAAATCCAAGGATTTCCAACCCCAAATCCAGTCCCAGAAGCAAATCCCGGAATTCCAAACCCCCCCAGCAAAATCCCGAAATTCCCAATCCCAAATCCAACCCCAGCCCTGGAAAATCATGGAATTCCCAACCCAAATCCAACCCCAAATCCCAGGATTTTCACCCCAAATCCGGCCCCAAATCCAACCCCAGCCCTGGCAAATCTCAGAATTCCCAACCCCAAATCCACCAAAAGCAAATCCCAGAATCTCCACCCCCAGCTGCAAATCCTGGAATTCCCAATCCGAAATCCGGCCCCAAATCCCGGGATTCCCACCCCAAATCCAACCCCAAAAGCAAATCCTGGGATTTCCATTCCCCAGCTCCAAATCCCAGAATTTCTGATCCCAAATCCAGCCCCAAATCCAACCCCAGGAGCAAATCCCCCAATTTCCAACCCCCTCAACAAATCCTGGAATTCCCAACCCCAAATCCAGTCCCAGGAGCAAATCCCAGAATTCCAAACCCCCCCAGCAAAATCCTGAAATTCCCAATCCCAAATCCAACCCCAACCCTGGAAAATCCTGGGATTTCCACCCCAAATCCAACCCTCTCTGTAAATCCCAGAATTCCCAATCCCAAATCCAGGCCCAAATCCCAGGATTTTCACCCCAAATCCAGTCCCAGGAGCAAATCCCAGAATTCCAAACCCCCCCAGCAAAATCCCGAAATTCCCGATCCCGAATCCAATCCCAGCCCTGGAAAATCCCAGAATTCCCGACCCCCTCAGCAAATCCCGGGATTCCCAACCCCATTCCCAACCGGAATCTGCTCCCAGCTGGAAAAGCAGAAAATCCTGGAAAACCCCCGGGAATCCCCTGGAGAGAGAAAAACTCGGGAGGGAACTGGAAAAGAATTCCCGAAAATCCCCAGCGCCGGAAAAATGGGATTTTTCCCAAAATTTTTTCCCAATAAATGGGAGGATCCCAAGGAATTCCGGCGGCCCCGAGGCTTTTCCCGGCTCCAGAGGAGGAAAATCGGGATCCCGGCGAGGAAAACCGGGAATTCCCAGCCCCAGAGAGACCCCGAGCCCCGCGGAATTCCCGGAATTCCCCAGGAATTCCCGGCACTCACTCTCATACTTGTCCTTGCCCATATAGATGGTGTAACCGGCGGGGACGGCTGCGGAAAACCGGGAAAAAAAGAGATAAAAATTCGGGATCAACCCCCTGAATCCCCAGGGAATTCCCGGGAAATCCCCTCATCCCGCCCGGGTGGAAATCAGGAATTTTCCCCCCGTTTTTCCCAATTTTTGGGCCGCAATTCCTGCCCAATTCGCGGCTTTTCCATGGATTTTCCAGGGAAAACGCCTCCGTAATTCCCATCATATTCCCGGGAATGTTTTTCTCCGAAATTCCAATTCCAGCAGCACCAAAATCCCTAAAAAAACCGTGGAAAAAACCGAAATTGACGGGAATTTTAAACATTCCAGGATTGGATTCCCGCGGGAGGGAAAATCCGGGAAAAATCCCCTCCCTGGATGCTCTTGGAAAACTCAAAATTCGGAATTAAAGGAGGCGACTCCCAGATTTTGGGGAGTTATTCCCAAATTTTCTGCTCCCGGTTCTTCCGGGCACGGAATCCCGGGGATTCCCGCAGCCGCTCCCGCTGGAAAAAACCGGGAATTTCTGCTTTTCCCGGGAGAAGCGAGCGGGTGGAACGCTCGGGAATGGCTCTCGGGGCGGAATTCCAGCCGGGAGCGGCGGGAGCGGCCGGGATTGCCGGGAATTCCCCGCGGGATCGCGCCGGGATCCAGGCCGGGCCTGGCCCGCCCGCCCGCACCTGTGGAGGTGAAGTAAAACACCATCGTGCCGCCGGCCCGGTGCCGATCCCGGTGTCCCGGTGCCGATCCCAATCCCGGGCCCGTCCCGGGGCTCCTCCGGCTCCTCCTGAGGGAAGGCCCGGCCGGAGGACGAGCCGAGGGCACTGCGCATGCGCACCCGATGACGTCACGGCTTTGCAGGGATCTGCGCATGCGCAGAGAGGCCAAACCGGCTCCGAGTGGTGATCTGCGCTTGCGCAGGCGGCCATGATGTTGTACGGCAAAGGGACCCGCGCACTGCGAGCGGCCATGATGCCGTACGGAAAGCGAACTGCGCACTGCGGGCGGCCATGATGCCGTACGGAAAGCGAACCGCGCATGCGCATGGCGGCCATGATGTTGTACGCGACCCCGCGCCCAGACTGCGCATGCGCAGAGCAGTCGGGAGGCGTTCTGTTTTCTTTCATTTTTTTTCTTCTTTTCTTTCCCTTTTTTCTTTTCGTTCCTTTTCGTTCTTCCCTCCCTTCGCTTTCCTCCTCTTTCCTTCGCTGTTTCCCCTTTTTACCTTTCCTTTTTCCTTCCTTCTCCCCCTTCATTTACACTTTTGTTTCCTTTTTTCCCTTCCCTTTTCCTTCTTTCCCCTCACCTATTTCCTTCCCCTTTTTTATTTCCTTTTTTCCCCTTTCTCCCTCTCTTCTTTCCTCTTTTTCCCCTTTCTCCTTCCCCCTTTTTTCCTCCCCTTTCTCTCCTCTCATTCCCTTTTTCTTTCCCCACTTTTTCCTCCCTTTCCCTTTGCCCGTTTTTCCCCCTTTCCCTTTCCCCTTTTTTTTCCCCCCTTTTATCGGAAATATCACTTCCAAATTTTTAATTTAACTTCCCTCAGGGGAAGGAATGGAAATTTTTTTTATTTTCCAAAAGCTTTGGGCGAGGCCTGAAGAGCTGAACCCGGGAGGGGCCGGGAAACGCACGGGAGATAAGCGACAATTAACGAAAATTAACGAAGATTAACGAACATTAACGAACAAATCCTAAGAATTTGGGGAATTTAACACCAAAAAACGTGAATTTCTCTGGTTTTTTATTTTTCTGTCCCGCTCAGCCCGGGCTGTGTGGACGGAATCTCTGTGTCAATCCCGGCCGGAATAAAGCGATATTTAATTCTCTCACTCTCTGTTGGTGGAGAAGTTTTATTTTCTTTCCCGCAGTTTTGGTGTCATTCTCTCTGCCCTTTTCTTTCCCTTTTTTTTTATTTTTTCCCCTTTTTTTTTTCTCCTTTCGTGCCCCTGGAACCCCGGCAGCGCCACAGGAGAAGTTGGAGCCCTCAGGGACAGCTCCCTGCTGGCCCATTGAACACCAAACCCCTTAATTAGGGCCTCGTTAATCTCTAATTAACTCCCGACCGCTCCCAATTCCTCCCGTCTCTTTAATTCCCATTTTTCCCCTCAGGATCTCCCGCGCCCGCTCTGTGGAGCGGCGGGACTACAACTCCCATCATGCCCCGCGCGCGCCCCGCAGCGCGGAAGCGCCGCGCTGTTGTCGCAAGGCACGCTGGGAGTTGTGGTCTAACCGCCAGCCGGCGCGGAGAGCCGCGCGCTCTGATTGGCTGCCAGGCCGCGGGGGGCGGGTCCAAAGCAGAGCCGCGCGGCGTTCGACCAATGGGGTGGGAGATGCGATGATTGACGTGTGGCTCAGCCAATGGGAGAGGAGCGCGGGCGGTTCGAAGGCGCGCGCGGGGCGAAGGCGGGAAGGGGCCATGGCGGAGGCGGCGCTGAGGTGAGGGAGCCGCTCCGGGGGCTCTGAGTGGGCTCGGGGGGGATCTGAGGGGGGATTTGGGGCCGGGTGAGGGGATCGGGAC